>JAKOGI010002741.1:77457-89288 GCA_029747015.1 Carnegiea gigantea
GGTCGTTTCAAAGACTACTTTTAAGCACGAATTAGCTAACTTAACATATATCGATTTAAAGCATGCATCGATTTTAGGCATTCTTAGGTCATTTCGAAGTCATTTTCAAGCATGAATTAGTTAACTTAATGAGCATCCATTCAAAACATTCTTAGGTTATTTCGAAACTACTTTCAAGCATAAAGTAACTAAATTGACATGCATCGAATTAAAGTGTTCTTTACTCCCATAATGCCCAATTTACTAAACATGGAAATCACATATTCTTGTCAATTTAAAGGGCATACTTTCTGCCCAACTGAGGAGTTTACTCTAGCCTAATTTGAGCAACATTTCAGGCATAACAAACAGTCCAATTAGCATGCATCGATCTGGGGCAATCTTAGGCATAAAAATCAGTTCAACTAGTCTAACTAATTCTAAACTAACATGCATCGATTTAATACTGAATTTAGCTGAAATAGAGCGTGCTTAATTAGTCATCACAATCTCGATTAATCTAGCTAACCCTAGACTACCTTGCATCATCGCTCAAAGGGCTAAAACCTTTTCGAAATTACTAATACTTTGGAGCCGAGAAACACCCACCTGGACTCCGAGCTAATGACTCGACCTAGTATTCGGTTTGGATGCAGGCAACTCGGTTCTCCTACTATTGCTACTCTGTTCTGCTGCCTCCCTCGATCGGTTCTAGTCCCTGGCCATCTAGGTCAGGTAGGACCACCTCGGTGGTGGCCAAGGTGGTGGTCACGGTGGTTAGGGCTCGACCCATGCCTCAATTTTTCACGCTCCACCCGAGCTGCTTCCTCTCCCTTCCTGCCTGCTCGCCGGCAATGAACAACTGCCGTCATTCTTCCTTCCGGCTCGCCTTCGTCGGCGTCTCGCCGCTGCGACAGCTGGTGGCCGCGATTCCCTTTTTCTCGCTCGATTTCCCAATTTGTCTCTCTGTTCTTGGGCTCAAGGATCGCGGGGCTGCCGTGCAGACCTGGCGGTTGCCGGCGTGGCGTCACTGCCGTCGCCGCGCCACCTGGCCGGCATGTCTCTCTCCCTCCCTCCCTCCCTCTCTCTCTCTCTATATTGACTCGGTTGCCAGGGAGGGGGATCGTGAGGAGCCAGTCGAAGAAACCCCCACTTTCGTGATATTTTTTTTTTCAGAAAATAAGGGGCTCCGGCCTGTTTTTAGTCCCTTTTTCTTTTCCCTTTTTTTGTTTCTTTTATACCCAATTGCTACAATAACCCACTTCCTAATCCCAAATTCGTTAACGCTCAATCTAGGTTTGGGTTAAAACGTTCTACAACCGGTGTCTAACTAAATTCAGGAAACGACTAAATAACTCGAATAACGATTTCGAAGGTATGAGTTCACATCAACTCAAGAATTTTCTAAATAATTAACGACAACAATAATGATATAAATAGCAACAAAATATTCTTTTTAATAAAATTATCGCTCAAATAAGCACATCAGTAATAATTTGACTCATATAGTTACTAAAATATGGTTTTATAACGTAAAATGGTAAGACAGCTAGCGTAACGTAAAGATCAAGAACGCGGGTCTTACATTCTCCCCCCTTAAAAGAATTTCGTCCCCGAAATTCCAAGCTATGTTGAATCGTGCCTAAGATGTGCACACACGTGATACAATCTGCACAACTCGCACTAAAATCCAAAGGCTCGTTTTATAATTAATTCAAACCGAAAAAGGGCATATGGTATCCAGTCTCCTTCTCGGCAATCCTCTTCAAGTCTCTACTCACTCTATTTAAGCGTCGAAGGCAAATCGCATCGAAGAGGGGTAATGAGTTAGCGTCGAAAACCATATTGAGTTTGTTTTGAAAATGAGCATAGACTTTCGGTTATCTAGACTCAATTCGCATAGTAAACAACAACTCTATGCATACGCATCTATAAGTGGGCATCTAAAGGTATGACAACTGGGACAATGAAATTTCAAGGTCACATACTAGTAGTCTCATTCTAAAACATGAATTCAAGTCACTTTTAGGATTATAATGATTAACATGGGGATTCCTATAATACATTAGAGCAATAAGAACATCACATAGCACCACGTAGCATCACTTAATCACAATAGTATCGCATAGAATCAGTAATCCAGCATTCTCAAGCCTAGGAATTATAAGCAACATGAAACCGTCTAATATGCATATAGCAAGCAATTTACAAAAGGAAGGCATATGCAACTAACATTCTTATGTTTATACATCAGTCACAGCTAACTTTTAGGCCTTTCAGTCCTAACAACTTAAACATAACATGTCAAGGTTGTATGAAGGGGGTTAACTTAATCAGGTTCATTCTAAAACATGAAGATATTAGATCAATAAGGTTAAATCAATTAACTAGTAAGCTACCACATCACACTAACGTAACAGAGGCATCATAATACGTCATATTGGCATCAATGGAACTTGAAGTAGCGCTCGAAATCACATTGATATCACGTAGAGTCAATAACAGAGCACTAAAGATCAAGAATCACGAATAGCATGAACTAGCATAACATGTCGATAGGAACAACTTTGAGAAGAAAATGCTAAGGTAAGAATGTAAGTCAATGGTTTTGATGGTGGGGAGGCTTTCCCTAAAGTCCCTACTTGGACCTGACTGCCTCCTAAGTCATAGGTTCATATGAGTAAAGAGTTACGCTCATAGACGAATCCTGGGGCCTGTGGGTTATGGGCCCACCACGCTTCTGCTGCACCACTCTGATCAATATAGAACACAAGGGTAATATGCGAATGCAAGTTCTTATAGTCGCTGTATCGCACTTTAAATATGTGCGTATGTGGTTATTCAGCTATAACATGGGGTCAAGGAACTCACAGGATGCAAATAACGACTCAGAAGTCACACCGCGCCATTCATTACAAAAGTTAAATCATTTAGTCAATTCAACCACGTGCTTTTTCAAACTCAAGCCAAGCAAACCTCAAGAAGTGCGACAATTCATTCGTAAAACACATAACTGGTCATGAATAAAGAACTGCAACAACCATATAAGCTTCTATAGCTTTAGACTGTATACAATGCTATGACTATGCTTTAAAGCGTTCGGGCTCCTAGTAGTGTCCCACGAAAAGACATCGAGGCAAGTATACATGAATGCAATCCTCATTTTGAACCTAAGTCGAGGTTATACCTCGAGGTTTGTCCAAAATGCTTGGAGTTAGCCATCAATCAACTAACAGGGGTAAAAACAACAATATTATTGGTCTTACGGATGTACATTGAGGTTTTGTAACACATTTGTCTCAGAAGGTAATTGTAGAGATCTGAGGAACTCCTAGTATAGATGGGAAGGCTCTATCTTCTACTATGATATTCTGGCTTCTACACTTGGTGTTTGTGCTTAAGGAGATGTTGGGAAGGTATAGATTGGCGCCCCAGAAGGTAGCGAGGCGATGCATATGGTATAACAATTCCAAGGTCTATCAGGTTCTCCATTATATCTCTGTTTTAGGTGTGTTGGGGTTGATATAGCTAGGACGCTATCGATCCTATAGTAAGAATAGCATTTCATGCTGTGATGGGCATAACGCCTAGCTGACTCATGAGTAACAGTGGTTACGTGTTGGAAAGCAAAGAAGGCTCCCTATGTAGATGGCAATCCAGGTTAAGGCCTCATCTAAGCATCCATGACACGTATACAAGCTTTTAGTTCTTTTGGCAATTGAGATTTTACGAAAAAGGAGGTATCATTTAAAAGAACTTTTTAGTCAAGAAAAGCAATCTTTTAGTCACTTACTAACAACTTATCATCAACGTATCAAGCAACGACTGCATCTTGGGAAATAGGCATTCGATACATCTAGTTACACATGAAAACTTATGTTCATAGAACGAGGCTCGAACATCATTTTAAAGCAATTACAAGTCTTTAGACGCAATAGGTCTCTAGGATTTGAAAGGAGAATGGTTTAACCGCTTCTAACTCTTTCCCTACCAACCACTGAGTGCGTCTGCTCACTCTATTATTGGGCCTGAGGGGCAAATCGTACTTAAGGGCCAAGAATGAGCTTGGAATTAAAACATTCTCAGTTGTTTGAGTTCAAACTAAGTGTACTTGAAACTTTTGATTCAAATCACCAAGGTGTATAAGCAAAGCAACTTTCGATTGAGCTAACAGTTAACTTGTTCATGAGGATACAAGTCACTCGGCCTACACCCTAGAAAATGGTTCATTCCTTCAACCAATCAACTCACTAAAGCCGTATACAGCTAATAAACGTACCAACTTTCACACAAAACTCACATTTGCACACAAAGCAAGCATATATCACATCATCATGAGCGCCTTCCTAGATAGTTATATGAAATGCAAGACTCAGGTCGCGGCCTGTGGTCGTAGGACCTTACTCTTATATATATATGTAACACCCCCAGCCCCTACGGCTAAGAGTATTACATTTTTCTCAAAACCTACTTAGTTTCTGGGGCGAAATGGATAGAGTTTCCCCTAAAAACTAACCATTTTCGGGCTAAGAATCTTACAATAAACGCCTGCAATCAACGGAAGTGTAAAGAACTCTAAAATAAGCTCAACGGCTACACGCTGGAGTTCATAACTCAACGAGCAACTCGCTTGGAGTACATCAAATAATATAGTTCATTAATAAAGAAGAAATGAAAGATATAAGTCAACGATTCACACAACCGGAGTACTGGGGGTTTGTATCCCAAAATATAGACAACTTCAATTAAAATGACAATTGACTAATAAGATAGTTGGCTCACATGGCCATACAGAGCGACTTATAAATAATCTGCATTACATGAACTAGAGTACTTGTTTACATACATTTACAAACTAAGAATGCATTCTATAACATCATTAAGAGCAAGACCACTTCACTGTGGGCATACTTGACTCCCCTTTAGGCAAGGGTAAACTTCCATTTTGACATAACTGAATCGACTTCTTCCTGTCATAAAGAAAGCCTAGGAAAAAGGGGAAAGAGTAATAGGATGAGTAACCACACGCTCAGTGAGCATTCCTCGACCCCTTAAAACCAAAACCGTTGTAGGCAGTAATACCTTTGATAGTCAAATATCACGTATTAATGTAGTACTATCATATTAGACAATCATAGCCCCCCAGGACGGATTATTACTAGTAAATTTCATTCTAGCCACTCTAACTCATTTCTAGGTCCCTAAATGAGCAAATTTCCGCACTAGCAAGTACTTAGGCATGTAAACAAGCAACAAGAGCTATGTACTGAACTTTCTTTCATGGGTTATGCACATTCAAAACTTAAATGTTTGATTCATTGTAGGGACATAGCCATGCCTTACTTGAAATTTCATTCAAACACTCATTCATAAAATAAGCACAGAGATCTTCCTTTCTTCTTTCTGAACGACAAAGAATTTCGTTAATTCTCAACTACAGGCTATGTGATATAATACGTGATTTATGCCTTGTCTATCCAATTCACTTATACGAGATGCTTAAACACATGGAGTAGAGATTATGCAAGGAGCTTTCTTTCATAAAACATGCACATTTAAACTCATATGCTAGATGCATTACAAGGATATGGCCATGCTTTACTTGGAATTTCATTCATACTGCACTTAGAATCTCAATCACAAGATATGCACAAGAATCTTTCTTTCTTTTTCTAAAAACACTTTACTTAGCCTCTCGAGGCACATAAAAACTCTTTTCTTAGCCTCTTGAGGCTCGTGTTCTTTAAAAGGAATCTCTTTCATAGTGGTCCTCTAAAGATCCTTAAAAGTTGTTCGAATCTCATTTGAACTGGCCTCTTAATGGCCCTTACAAACTTTCTTTCTTTCTGAAATACTTAAAATGGGGAAATGTCGATTGCTTTTCTTACGTATTAGAAAAATACTCTGGGCATAAGATCATCATAATGTGCTGGTTGGGTGAGATCTATTCTCAACCCCTACTAAGACTATCGCTCACGCTAAGCTCTTACTCACAGGATGGCAACTAAATTGGACTTTAACCCTTATCAGGGTCTATAGGGTTTTCCACTACTGGGACTATTCTCTAGGTTAGGGATTCCCCCATACAAGCAGGTTCACTCCCATGGAATTCTTTCGTTCTAGCGAATTCACTCCCATCTTATTGTCCCTGAGCATGATATCTTAGCTAATCTAAAGCATATGGCCATAACGGCTAATAAGTTTGCTGTCTCTTGCAGTGAAATCATTCTTCATACAATGCACTCCTTTTGAAAACTCCTTGGGGATTCCCCCATTCTAGCAGGTTCACTCCCAAAGCTGTATTCGTATAGCTAAAAATAGGCGATCATAATAGTTATGGCTACTATTATTTCAAAGCACGAAAAACCTTCTTTTTCAAAATTTCACCCTCACACGCATAATCAAGCTTAATGACAACCCAAGCTCCCTCCTCACACAACACCAACCACAAAGAACCTCAAAACTCTCAACAGTTCGTCCTCGAGCCATCCAATTACCAACTCGGTTTTCAATTCTATAACCATAGTACATTATCATGAAAGTCATATAGAAATGTTTGATAGCGGCATATGACATCCCGAGCGATCAGCATCCACCCAGCGGCGCGTTACGACATTTATAAACATATACATTTCATTACCAAAGGAACTAATAAGGCATGAAATTAACTTGCATTCATAACTCACATTTAAGAAATATGTATATCATACTCATGTCATTTTTAAAGCATAACTAACCAACTAAACATGCATTGGCTTCAAACGTTCTCAGGTCATTTCAAAGACTACTTTTAAGCATGAATTAGCTAACTTAACATGTGTCGATTCAAAGCATGCATCGATTTTAGGCATTCTTACGTAATTTTGAAGTCATTTTTAGGCATAAATTAGTTAACTTAATGGGCATCGATTTGAAACATTCTTAGGTTATTTCGAAACTACTTTCAAGCATAAAGTAACTAAATTAACATACATCGAATTAAAGTGTTCTTTACTCCCATAATGTCCAATTTGCCAAACATGGAAATCACACATTCTTGTCAATTTAAAGGGCATACTTTTTGCCCAACTAAGGAGTTTGTCCTAGCCTGATTTAAGCAACATTTCAGGCATAACAAATAGTCCAATTAACATGCATCGATTTGGGGCAATCTTAGGCATAAAATTAAGTTCAACTAATCTGACTAATTCTAAACTAACATGCATCGATTTAATACTGAATCCAGCTAAAATAGAGCATGCTTAGTCATCATGATCTCGATTAATCTGGCTAACCCTAGACTAACATGCATCATCACTCAAAGGGCTAAAACCTTTTTGAAATTACTAATACTTAGGAGGCGAGAAACACCCACCTGGATTCCGAGCTAATGAACCGACCTAGTGTTTGGTTTGGATGCATGCAACTCTGTTCTCAATTGCTGCTCTGTTCTGCCGCTTCCTCACTCGGTTCTAGTCCCTGGCCATCTAGTTCAGGTCAGACCACCTCTGTGGTGGTCAAGGTGCTGACGGTGGTTAGGGCTCGACCTAAGCCTCGATCTTTCACGCTCCACCCAAGCTACTTCCTCTCCTCCCTTCCTCCCTGCTCGCCGGTGACGAACAACTGTCGTCATTCTCCCTTCCGACTTGCCTTCGCCGGTGTCTCCCTGCTGTGACAGCCAGTGGTCGCGGTTCCCTTTTTCTCGCTCGATTTCCCGATTTGTCTCTTTGTTCTTGGGCTCAAGCATCGCCGGGCTGCCGTGCAAACATAGCGGTTGCCAGTGTGGCGTCGCTGCCATCACTGCGCCACCTAGCCGGCATGTTTCTCTCTCTCTCTCTCCCCCCCCTTGGTTGCCAGGGAAGAGGATCGCGAGGAGCCAGTCAAAGAAAACCCCCCTTCGTAATTTTTTTCAAAAAATAAGGGGCTTCAGCCCGTTTTTAGTCCCTTTTTCTTTCCCTTTTTTTCGTTTCTTTTATGCCCAATTGCTATGACAACCCAATTCCCGATCCCAAATTCGTTAACGCTCAGTCTAGGTTTGGGTCGAAACGTTCTAAAATAGGAGTCCTAACTAAATTCGGGAAAGGACTAAATAACTCGAATAACGATTTCGAAGGTATGAGTTCGCATCAACTCAAGGATTTTCTAAATAATTAACGATAACAATAATAATGTAAATAGCAACAAAATATTCTTTTTAATAAAATTATCGTTCACATAAGCACATCAGTAATAATTTGACTCATATAGTTACTAAAATTCGATTTTATAACGTAAAAGGCAAGACAGCCAGCGTAACGTAAAGATCAAGAACGCAGGTCTTACAATATATTTATATGTGTGCGTGTGTGTGTGTGTGTGTGTGCGTGTGTGTGTGTGTAATTTCTTCTTTATTACTAATATTAACCTATGTGGTAGTGGAAAAACCTAAGTAGGGTGTTACTGCCATACTTCCTTCTTGGAAATACTAGGCTGAGTATCAACCAAGACTCTAATGCAGCTATACCCTCAAATCATAACATCAGTTTGAGTCTTATAACAATATAACAAAGTCCAAACTGAAGCACAATCTTTAAAACAAGTCTAAACAGAAACTGAATGAATTCAACTAAATCTTGTTTCACGACCTTACACTAATTCGAGTTTTCATCCCCATGCTCATGCACTTCACTTGAAACAGTACCTTTTGAAAAAATGAGATAAACTCAATAACAATAACCCCTAACAATCAAATATGCACACAAATTCATTTCAAACCATTTTCGGAGTGGGGAACAACAAGCGCAGTACAAGTACTTATACATCCTCAACAGAAGCACATAATATCTCAAGCTCCATTTATTTCATTTCAGGTTCCCAAGGGTGAGCGACTCCACTCGGTCACATGGCCTGCGCTTGGATTTAGCACAACCGCTTTACAATAACCTGGCTTACTGTTAACTTGGATGGTTACCGCTTAACCATACCTTGGCCTACCGTCAATATAGACAATTACCGCTAACCTGGCCCACGTCCTTCCACAACGAGACATGTGGCCGTTCACATGCATGCACTTTACCCTTGGAAGGCTAATGGCCTTCAATAATACAAGAACATAACTTCTCAGTCTCACCCATCCAGTTGATTATTTACATATTCAAAGTTAACCTTGATCCTTAACCAACATACACATCCCACCCCGACCTATTCTAGCCTCAAAACATTTCCACATTGTTTTGGCAACACAATCAGCCTAATAACCCATGCACTCGCTGATTTAGCAAAACATTTCAACATAAATCACAGTCAATATCTCATTTCACATTCACCCTGGGAAAATCCCCGAACATCAACACAAAACACATTCAAAACACCTTTCAAGTATACTCACAAGTCATGTGTTTTCAACAGATACTCAAGGAAGGGCTAGGGCATGATTGTTACCTGGTTATCCCCAACTTACGGGCTCGGTTTCCTGGCTCGGGCCTAGTGATCCATACCTAGGCCAAGACAACATCCATACTTAGCCCCCGAATTTTTATGAAACACATTTATAGTCCATCCCTTGTTTAGAAAAATATTCTAAGATTTTTAGATGACTTTAGGGATTCTAAAATGTGACTAACCCAGTTCCCAGCTCAGGTTAAAAACTAGGCCCAACTTCCAGATGCCATAATGTGAGATCCCGACGTCTAAATTCAAAGCTCTTACCCATTCTGGAAACGTTAACACGTCTTCTATAACTTCTATTTTCAGTATTTCTCCAGATTATATTAACTACTAGGTTAAATTCCCCAAAACTTTTATACTATCACTGACTGCCCAGATCTGTGCAATCCTAGTAATGGGTCCATAGTTTTCTCAACTTAGATCAGATTCCCTTGATTCAAAAGCCATAGTATAAAGGACATCTTGACCTAACTGCCACAAAATATGTATAATTTGTGGATTAGTATAACATCATGGGTTAATTTTTAAAGTTGAGGGATATTCTGGTCTCAAACCAGTAGCGTTCTACCCCTAAATTCTACCTCAAAGAGTGTTCCTTCAGTTCCAATCTCCATAACATCGGCTCACCCAACTACCAACATCAACCCTAATGATCCTAAGCCCCCCCTAAACAATCCAAGTCCAACCATCAATTAAGTTTTTTAAAGGAAATTATGAATATTAGAAACTCCACACACACCATCACAGTTCACTGCCTAGTTTGCTCCCAGATTTTTCCCTCAACTTTTCGAGGTCATAACTTCCACTCCCGATATTGAAATTTTATGATTAAGCCCAATCTAGAAATGCCAAATAGTGAAGTATAAATTTCCTTTTTGCAATCCTGGGCAAAATCTGAGCCAAATTAGTTCGAATTTCCCAATTTTTCTAAACTATCTTAGTTACTGACAGTTTCGTGTAGCCTCGATAATTTAGTTACAACTTCCCCATTTTAACTCCGATTCAAGAAATTCAAATTTGACATTCATAGGACACATAAATCTATCTACCATAATGTTTTCATGAGTTTTAGAGAATCATATTATTCCTAGAAAATTCGTGAAGTCGACCCTAAACTGAATGAGCAAAATAGTGTTTATACTCTGGCCTTTAAGCTTATCTTCCACTAATCTCAAATGAAATCTTGTCCCAACATGAATATATCACCCTCACCCCAAAATCCGCTATCCTAATCATCAAATAACTCAACCATAAGAAAAAGGGAGAATCTTTACCTCAAAACGATTCGTAATGAATAAGAATCTTAAGTCGAATTGCTCCCCAACTTGATACTCCTCTTCGAACGAGTTTGAAGCGGAACAGTGAGAGAGAGAGTGGCTGTGAGAGAGAGAGAGTGGCCGCTTGAGAGAGAGATAGAGAAAAAAGAGAGAGTGGCGTGATAGAGAGAGAAGAGGAAGAGAGAGAGAGGGAAAAAATTTTTTAAAAAAAGGAAGCCAGGGCTTCTACTCCCTAACCCCCTTTCCCACAGTTCCTCATCAATTTTCCCTCCCCTTTTCCCTTTTTTTAAGAAGGAAAAAAACAAGAGTAGAGATACCAAGCCTTGAATCCACAACCTCTGGGAACCGTTGCGGACGTCTGACCACTCTACCACAACCATTCAACAGTTCTACCAAAATCATCCCAACAAAAAATCTACAAGCCCAAGCACAC
The DNA here is from genome assembly GCA_029747015.1 of Carnegiea gigantea. NCBI lineage: Eukaryota > Viridiplantae > Streptophyta > Magnoliopsida > Caryophyllales > Cactaceae > Carnegiea > Carnegiea gigantea. The sequence goes on from JAKOGI010002741.1 coordinate 88,552, forward strand.
TAGGTCGGCCGAGAACGTACTAATTAAAAATTAACAAAATAAATATGAGTATATATACATATATATATATATATATATATATAAGCAAAAAAAATATCGGGCTTTCACAATATATATGTGCGCTAGTGTGTGCCTATGTCTGCGTGTGTGTGTGTGTGTGTATATATACATACATACATACACACAAACATACATACATACATACATAAAAATATATACATATAAATAAATATATATACACATATATATATGTATATAGATATATATACACATACATATATACATATATATGTATTTATGTATGCATACATATGTACACACACACACATATAAATATATATATATATATATATATATAATATATATATATATATATATAATTATATATATACTATTACTAATATATACACATACATACACATATTACGTCCATATATATATATACATATATTATATATATATATATATATTATATACACATATATACATATTTAAATCTTTATATATATCTATGTGTATGTGTGTATATATATATATATATATATATATATATATATATATATATATATATATATAGAATATATATATATATATATATATATATATATATATATATATATAGATATATATAATATATATATATATATATATATATATATATATATATATATATATATATATATATATCTATATATATCTGTGTGTGTGTGTGTGCATGTGTGTATATGTGTATATAT
>JAKOGI010002742.1:0-2500 GCA_029747015.1 Carnegiea gigantea
ATATATATATATATATATATACACGCATGCACGTTTGCATGCCACGCACGCATGCATGCTTGGTGCACGTATGTACAGCCATGCATAATATGTATATATGTATAGATATACGTATATGACTACATTACAAATGTAGATAAGCAAATAATGTGTTCCAATTGAGCAATGCTTGTCTATTACTCCAGTTCAGTTTTAAAGAACAAAACCGATAGAAGTTTCTTGTGCTTTATGTATGTTATATTGGCTACTTTGAATGTGCATGCATAAAGTATGTAGATCATGCCTGTTTCGTACTTTGAATACGAACCAATGATAGGAGCTAATAGAATTGTGCTTTTATTGATATTCATAGGAAAATATCTATATGAATCTATTTAAGTTGACATAAAAGGAACGTCCACTCTGCTAATTTGTATTATATATGTATCTAGAGCAACAACTTAAAAAGCTACACTAAAATGTATGCCAAGTCATTGTGTTTTCATTTTTTGTCAATTCAAACAAAGAAGATCTCTTCATATACGAATCCCATATGTAATGACTCGGGAGCATTAACATTTGCAATTGCTATCACCGTCTATATTCTCTTACGTAACTACGTGAAAGTAACCATTTCAACAAACCACAATAGGCATGTCATTTCCCTAAACTCATTCTATGGTTTTCTAATTAAAGTCAAAGTACAAACTAATTTTTACCCATTACATACTCTGGCCCAAACAATGGTCATCTATTGTTTGTGAATTGTGGAATCTAGCACAAACAGTCACTTATATCATAGATTCATAAAGATGAAAGTACTTGTTTAACAAATATTGAATTAAATTGACGTGATTTTGAATGATCATAGCAATTCATCTAATGAACTCATTTTTCACAATATTGATCAGTTATAATAACCCTTGGAGTCACTTATTGACGTTACTTAAAAATTTTGAGGGGGAGAGAGGGGGGGGGGAGATTAGCACATTGGATCAGAAATTCCTCCTCCACGGCCTCTAAATCCATAACAATAGAATGCCTCTTATGAGGCTGCCTTCTACTCTAAATAGGAAAACATCAATTTAAAATAGTTAGCCACATAGTTGAAGAGATATAAACTTGCCCATGCTTAGGAAAGTGAGCTTGTTTCTTGACTAAATATATTGATTAAGACATAAACTGCTTGTATAGTTCGGAAAGTGAGCTACTAAAGTGTATACTATCCTTCCGAGGTTTGGCAATATTGATAAGTTATAATATTCCTCAGAATCACGTGCCTATCCATGATAATTGTTAAACATTGAGACACACATACAGAAAGAGGTAGAGATCGTTACTTCGGGTTGAAAATTTCGCTTCCATAGCCCCTAAGTCCACAACAATGTCAACAGCTCTCATGGGGGTGCCTCTTATTAGAAATATAGGAACGCACCAATTTTAAAAAGTTAAGCCCACATATTTGAAGGGACACAAATCAATGTCTCTTTGTTAATAATACCATAGCTGACTATTACCACAAATGAGATTATGTTAGTGATTATACAAGTTAGCCATGGAAGAAAAGTAATAACCACAAATAAAAAGCGTACATTAGAATTAACAGTTTGTATACCACATAAGAGAGGGACTAATCTAAATATTATGGCCTACCTTTCTCATTAGCATTCTAACATAGTCTAACAAAATCACAAACAAGACACATATTAGATCAAATCCGATTTGCTATTTTATATCACAGTATGATAAACTTAGGTGAAGTTGTTATTTGTTCCTCTAGGAATCTCTAATGGTGTTGTGCATATGACATGAACATTGTTTACAAAACTAAGTTTATGCATTAGCATTGTAGCGTTGTGTTCAAACAAAAGTAACAATGATGAATGGAAAATTTAAAGTCATATAATGCGTGACGAGCCGAAAATTTAAGGTCACGTAACGCATGACAAGTTGATAAATTTTAGTCACGCAATGCGTGACGGGTGAAAATTTTTTTAGGTCATGTAACAGTGTCAAACATTTAGGGCTAATGCGACATATTTTAAAAAAAAGGCAGAAAAGGGGAGAAAAGCAAAAAGGTAGCATGAAGGTTTTATGCATCCAAAACTAGTGAATGCTTAGATTGGGATGTTGCTTTGGTTAATATGGGAGCAAGGATAAAATTTGTCCGGGATACAATAACTCCAAATGCACGACAATGGGCAAATGTTGGAGGTGCTAGAGTTAAATAATTATTAATCTAAGACATTTCTACAGCAATAACATTCTTCTAAAGTCAGGGTTAAGTCTCGTTAAGTGTATGAAGAAGCAAGGTTTTCAGGCCCATAGAGTAATGACTCCCATGGCCCGCGAAGCATTGGAGGGGTTTCTCTCACACAACCCCCTGGGGCAAAATTGTGTTGGAGATATTGGCCAATGTCGACTTAATATACCATCAACATGTTTTGTGGTGGGTTGATGATTGGAAGAGCAACAGAACTTAATTGATCCAGATTATCTTTAGCAATAAGAAGGATTAGTC
>JAKOGI010002742.1:5000-67500 GCA_029747015.1 Carnegiea gigantea
ATGCTTACCATTGTTGCTTATATGTAGTCATGATCTGGATTGTTCTTTACATAAATGTATTCCGTGCGTCCCATCATGTGAGTATCTTGACCTATGAGTCAAACCAGGTGTTATGGTAGCTGTCATATAGGTTACTGTTGTTATTATAGGATTGATGGTGTCCTTAGTATATCAAACAGTAACACACCTAGAAAGAAAATCGGGGAAAGAACCTGGTAGACTTTAGAATTATCACACCTTATGTTTTCACCTACTAGGGAGAATAATCCATGCATTACCTATGCTTACCTAAATTCTAATGCAAAGTTCACAAGGCATAACTTCCTATAGGTAGAACTTTCCTTCCACACCTTAAATCATTAAAGTCTCCACGACCCCAATGGGCCATGTAGATGTTATGGACTACCCAGGCATATCCATAAGAACGATAACATTGAACCCTTAGCCTTGATCCCCTACTGTTGACTAGAGCACATCCATATACTCTTACAGCCATTTCATGTGGAAAAATAAATAGCAAATCACTGATGAAAGAGCAGAGTCATTGGCGATCAGCTTCTAATCGCTCTGGAAAAGTTACAAGGTAGTTGACTTGTGCGGTTGGTAGACTTGTGAATTATCACACCTTGTGTTTTCACCTACTAGGGAGAATGATCCATGGATTACCTGTGTTTGCCTAAGTTCTAATGCATTGCTCTGGAGAAGTTACAAGATAGTTGACTTATGCGGTTGGTAGACTTTGCAATTGTCACACCTTATGTTTTCACCTACTAGGGAGAATGATCTATGCATTACCTGTGTTTGCCTAAGTTCTAATGCAAAGTTCACAAGCCATGTAGAGTTATTATGAAATGATCATCGAAATGCCTATCATTAATTGCTAAGTAGATGAACTTCTATTATTACCTTAGCTTACAATAGAGTTGAGTTCGCTAAGGTAGTTGACTTATGTCGTTGGTTGGGCAATAAGGTCGTTAAGTCACTATTTATAGTGTATACCCCCCAATCCTTTAAGTTATATTTCTCGTACTTTCCTATATCTGAAATAGCTTAGCCGCGTGCCTGAATTAGAAGTGACATTATAAATGCATCATTAGGCATAAGAACCTTACGCCAACGTAACCTCGTCACCCCTCTACACAACTTGTACATAAGAAATGTACTGAACCTCTACGACTTATCGGCCTACATTCTTTAGCCTATCATTTTTTTCTTCGAGCTACTCCCCTCACTTGTTAATTAATTGATGGTTCTATGCATCATCCAGAGATTCACTCATCACATGTATATAATGTTAACTGATGTTGGTTATTATTACGTGTGAAATACTAGAAGATTCCCTATGATGTTGTTGTGAGCTTATGTGTCTTTCTTGTTTGTTGTTCTTGCTCATATAATGCTATGCAATGCCCTTCTAACCCATGGAAAGTAGGAACACTAGTCGATCGACTTAGCTATAAAATGATTTGGTTCTTTCATGCCTTAGGATGAGACTGACTCAATGGTGTACCCTGACTCGACCTTGGTTTGTGCTAATAGTGTTATGCATAAAAGGTTTCTTAGATGCCAACTTATCTGCTTCCATGTAAAGTGGCCTTTGTTTTAACTGTTGTGTTAACATGAATTATCAAAGGGTATCCATACCAACTCAATTACCCCTTTTTGATGCAATTTACCCTTGCTACCTAAATAGAGTGTTTAGATGCTTGAAGAGGATTCGCAGGGATGAGACTGGATACCATGACCCTCCTTTACGATTTAAAGGGCACAATTAATTGTAAAGCCAGATTTTCAATTCTACTATGAGATATGTAGATTGTGCCATGTGTATACAATTATATCACTGATCCAAATGCTGTTGTCTCCTTATCTCATCATGTCTATTCCGTTTGCATCTTCATCACAACCATAGTAATATAACCATATATTACTCAATTGGGTCCTCATTAACATCTTTGAATGACACATTCAGGTTGCTAAAAGTGAAGATTGAAGGTCTTGTTGTAGAGGTTTGTAGAAACTAAACACTCGTTAAAACATAATATATCAACAGACATCAATTCAGATCAACCGCAAAAATTGATCAAAATTAACAATCTTCCCAAACTCTAAAATGGCAAGCCCAGAGTCTAACTTCTCTTGTTCTTAACCCCAATCTAAACAGCACTACAAGTCGTAAAAATATATATTTAGATTTTATTATTTGAAGTGTTAAATTTTGGAGAAAATAGAGATGTGCACTAATGAGATACCAGAGAGGGACAATGAAGTGCTCGGCATCGGTGTTATAGAAACCAATGAGAAGATAGAGACTCACAGAGAGAGAGAGAGAGAGAGAGAGAGAGAGAGAGAGAGAGAGAGAGAGATAGTGCAGGCAGTTAGAGCCGAGGACTAAGGAGAGACTACTACAATAGTCCGGCTAGCAAGTAGCGAGAGGCCGAGAGCGACCAGCGAGTAACGACTAGCGTGAGGCTAAAACCCAAGAGTGGCTTACATGCCGAGCAGCGAGAGCAACTGGCAAAGTGCCAAGGAGAAAGAGAGCAACTAGGGGGGAGTATTAGGATTTCAATGTTTTAATTTTTACATATTTAGAAAAACCTCCAGACCAAAAAAATAACACTGGGCTGGCAGCTTGGGGGGAAGGGTGAGTATATTGGGTAGGTTTTATTTCTAAAAATTCTTAAATTTTAAATTAAAATTTTAAATTTGAAACATTTTAAAAACTAGTCGAATTGGATTGAAAGCCATATCCAAATTCGATCTGAATTGGACTCGGATTTGGATTATTTTTATCAAATTCGGACTCGAATTTTTCTGTCTTGGATTCAAATCGGATAATTTTACATCGGATCGAATTAGATCTACTTCGAATTCGTATGTAACTGTCATTCCTAGGTATGGTTAATTATTGCTTAATCTTATCTAAATCATGATTAGGAAGAAATTAGTGAGAAGTAGCACTCCATCTCAAAGGATGACAAATGCTTACTCTCCTATGAACTTAATAGGGGCCTGAGATAGGGCTTCACCGATGGTGTTGTCCATTATAAAAGTACAAGAAGCATAAAAAGAAACATAATTCCTATTATCATGGCTCAACTATTTCACAACCATAATATCATGATGTAGACAAGGCACACGGAGAACTTTTGACAGATGCAAAAATCGAGTAGGTGTTCAAAATTTTGTTGCACTAATAAGGGATATTGGAGGTAAATTTTCATTACCAACCTCTACTTAATTCAAACTAGACCAAGTAGTTTTATAAAACAAATCACCATCATCTAGAGTCATAAGGGATGCCACAATTGAATTTGGTACCCAACTTGTACACCTACATCAACAGGATTGAATGTAGTATATGCTAGGAGCACTGGCGCCTAATAGGGTTGATATTGATTATGATATCCATGAGTAGCTTGGACAATTACATATTTTGCATAGAACATTAGGATGATACACTACAGAAAAAGTGATCTGTAGCAACAAAGACTTTGCAATACAAAAATAAATCTGTTGATAAAGTTTGGTATTTAGAACAAACATAATTTTATGTTGGAGTAGAGATGTTAGGTCTAGGCGCCAGAAAGGAGCCCCAATGTTTGCAACATAAGGTAGCTATTCTGATCGTATTATTTTTGTAGTACCAACATTTTTTTCTAATGAAATTTTCTGTTGGTATTATTAGTTTAATACCAACATTATAATGAAAACGTATGTTGGTATAGTTATCATAATAAAATTTATATAAAGCTTACATTTTGGAGACATAGGCTTGTGTCATTACGTGGGGAAAAGTTAAACAAATATTTTTTGATGTGTACTTTTTTTTAGTATTTTGAATATGATCACCTGCACTTTTAATTAGATAATTAATTTCTTATGCATTAAAAAATCACTAAATATATATGGTAAGGAAAGGAAACTAGTAAAGAAAAAAATCACTATATAACATGGAGAATACCCACCCATCAAATACAGAGAAAGGAAAATAAAGATGTGGGCAAAGAAAAAAATGAAGAAAAAGGAAAAATTAAACAAGCTGCCAAGCACGAAATAATCACTTGTTATTTCTCAAACCCTTCCTTGAACCTTTAGCGTTTTCCTCTCCAGTTTCCACCCTCAATCTACTCTCGGCCTCCTCATCGGTTGCTCCTCTTCTCGTTTCGACTACCAGCCGGCTATTTGATCAAGCAAATCGATCAGAGTCGCCGCCCATTGCTCGGAATCTCTAGTAAGTTTTATCTTTGTCTTCTTTCTTTTATGGATTTTGATTGCTACTCAAAGCCCCTGTAATCGATTCCATCATGGCCCATGCTATATGAAGCATTCCGAGTCTGAATGGAGAAGAACTTGCTTGAAGCAGAGATCTTTGGTTGAAATTCTTGTAATCGATATGGCAAATTCTATTTTGTTGTCTATCAATGCCCAGATTAAAGAGCTCTGTGGTGGTTATTGGAATTTTCATGCTTAGTGTTGTTTCAGGCTGTTTTTTCAAGTTAAAATTGCTGGCAGCCACCACCAATTTAACTGTTGTCTGAATTTTGAGTATTACCTTCCTAGATGTTTTGGTGTTCATGAATATCATAAGGAAAATAAAAGTAAAGGAAGCTCAAGGTTAAGAAGGACTGAAGTGATAGTTGTATTTTTATCTTGGTATTCTTTCATGGCAAAACATACAGATAAAGGCATTCTAATGTGAAGAATTAGGTGATTTATATTCAGCACTTGCTTGTCTCTGTCCTGATTTGTTTGTGGTGTTTACTGCTTTGCGGAATGATGATGTCAAATTGACTATTGTAACTAAGAAAAGAATGAATTGGATCACCACCAAAACCTGGGCATTTGATTGGCTCATCTATGCTGCTCTATTTGTACTTTGCTATTAGTTGTTCTTTGCCCATCTATGATGCTCTATTTAGTTTATCAGATTCTTCCCTCCCATCTTGCCATCTATGATGCTCCGTTTAGCTCATCAGAATTAACTCATTTGTTTATGGGTGTACTGCTTTTTTATTTTTATATATCATTATTGTTCATGACCCTTCACCGTTAATTATCTTCTTTGATGCTTGAATGTGGAATGAATTTTTGTGTTCCCTTAGTATTTACTGTTCTCAATCACAAATCATTTAAACTGACCTCACTAATTGTCTTAAATTCCTATAGGGGTGAGCAATATTTTTTGGGGGGGGGGGGTTGGAGTGAGGGGGTGGGGTTTGTGGTGCCAGTTTGAAATGTCTTCTATGGTTTAGATTAGGGAGAGGGGGTTTAGTTTGAAGTGACCAGTTAAACTATACAGTGGGTTCAAACTAATGTAGTGCCTTTTACATCCAGCATCAAATACATAATGACTAGGAATGAAGTCCATCCATCTGATCAGATGGCTCATAATAAACATCCTCAGGAGTCATAGCTCCCTCGTATTGGTTAATATTTACCCATACTTTGCATATACAAGTAATATGTGCCTGTTTATGGGTTCATTTCTAACTTCATGTGCATGACCTTTGTCTGTTCTTTCATTTTTTATTTTTTTTTCTGTGGGACTAATTACAGTCCTTGGATATATAATTGAAAAATTAGTCTATGAGATCCAACTTGTGTGTATGGTGTGTAATTTCTGTGAAACTTTAGGTGCACTTTGTGATGATATATATTTCTTTTTAACAATGTTTTTATTTACAATAAGCAAGATATTGTTGATATTTTTTTGCTTGTATAACTTGCTTAAAAAAAGAAACTTTCACCAACAGATATCTAGTGACAAAAAATAAGATCTATTTGTAAAAGTGAGCTTTTGCAACAGATTTAGTTATTTGTTGGTATTAAAGTTTTCAATTTGGGAGGGAAGAATGGGTCCTAATATTTCCAACAAATTAAAAAAGGGGTCTTGGTATTATTGTTATTTTGCCAACAATCTAGTTTAATGTTGGTATTGTAATTATATTACCAACACATTCATCTGTAAAAAGAATTTCCGTTGCTATTAAAAAGCATGTTATCGCAGGGAAAATTGAATAACTATTTAAAAAATAAGCATTTAGAAATAAATAAAATAAAATAAATACTTTACCTATACTATTGCTGCTGCCTCTCACCTAGCCCCCCCTAATTTCAAAACAAAATAGAGCTCTGAACACCCAAACAAAACCCTGAAGCCAGAACCCTAATGCGGTCACCCTAACCAATCAATCGACTGCAAATTCTGAAAATCAATCGACTGTAAATTCTTCAAGTTCGTCTTCTTGAATTTCTTCAAGTTCTTTGATCGAGTTTGCAACCTTCAAAACCCAGATCCTAGTTCTTAATTTATTTGTAATTTCATTATTTGAATGCCTCACGGTATGTTTCTTTTTGTCTGTTGTTTTCTTCTTTCTTTCATTTTCTTTTGCTCACCTTTATACTATTTTCAAGCTTTGGTTCAATCAAACAAATTTGGATTGTTTGTTGTATATAGGGCTTTCTGGTTGATTTTGACATGAAATGAAAAAAGTTAAGGGAGAACAATTTGATGGGGTTTGATTAATGTTAACTAACCCACTACAATTGTCAATCAAAATTGCACATGAAGTTAGGTAGATTTAGCTATAGATTAAATAGGTTGACATTGAGTTAGATTCAGTTTAAGATTTTGAATACGAAAAAAATACATATTCACCCATTTAGTAATACGTTAGTAGGTCTACCCATTTCCCATTGGAAGCGCCACAACCTAGGGGCCTCGATTCCTCTTTAAATTAACGTTTGCTCTTTCGATGAACCCTTTAATTAGTAAGGCTCGAGCTATATATGACAAGTGTATGCACACCAACAGCTAAGAAAACCCTACAATCGATACAATCTGTTGTAAAATATCCTTTACTAAGGAAAAATAAAGGATTAAGGATAAAAACCTCAAATTACCATTTTTATCTTGATGACAAATATAGGAATGTGCTCATGGCGGCAACATACTTTAGTTCTTATCTTTCCTTTGATGATCTTCACACCAAGTTAATTACGTATGAGAAGTAGATTTTGCATCTGCAATACTCCGAATCATTCAAGTTACTTACCAAGCTTTTGCAACCACTAGAACTTCTAATCAATATGGTATTTCTCAAGGCTCTAACAAGTCCATTCAGAATCAGAATAACTATAGCAGAGGTGGCATTGATAAGAATAATAGTTATAGAGGTGGTGATATGCACAACCATGGTCTGTAGAGGCCAAGGGGTGTGGTAATAAGAATAACAATAATATGCGGCGACAATTAGAACTAGTGGTCCTGGCTCACCTAGTTTTTGAAATTCTTCTAATGTGTTAAGTATATCTACTAGTCATTATTCTAGTGTTGCTTTATCTGGTCCATTGCCCTTCACCCGAAAAGAAACCTGAGCTTTGTCGCTTATTTCCTCATTGTTAAAATTAGATTAGATACAAACGTTTATATGTTGTTTGATTCTAATTTAATTTATAGCTCTTAATTTCACCTTCTTCATTCTTACTAACATGATTGCCTGAAATCAGGAAATTATCTTTAATACTATATTATCATACTGGCGGCCTAATGGTGCCTTTTTTTTAGGGTGGAGGAGAAGTACGAGGTGGCAAGTCTATATTTTTCCCTTGTGCCTAGATCTAGTAGATTTTTGGCTGTGAACTTTCTGTGTCTGAAAATCATTGATTGTTGATTACTCTTGCTTTTCAGGCTCTGGCCTTGCTATCCTACTTATGTTTAATGTGTTAATGCTTAGTATTGAAAACTCCCTCTACTTCTTATATGTTTTCAATTCTGATGGTTCATAACGATTGTGAGTTAATTAGCTATATGTCAGTGTTGTATTTTAAGTAACTGCAAATTGCCCAAAAGTAGTGCTAGATTTTCCTTCAATTTATACTTTTACATTTTTTACTATAATTGTTGTTGTAATATTTGCTAGCTTATATCTTAAGAATAAATAATTATTTAAAAATTATGATATATAGGAAGTTGCAATTATGGATGTGTTTAAGGATAAGAGTTGGGGGAAATTGAGGAGAATGGATAACGAATATATGGAATAGCTAAATGTCTGCTATTGATGATAAGATTTCATGCCCATGTACAACATGTGCTAATCGATTCTGCCATAAAAGGGAAGTTGTAAGAGTTTACCTTCTTATGAAAGGGATCGATGCTAATTACCATAAACACATATGGGTCTATCATGGAGAGCTAATTCTAAGTGATAATAATGGCGATAATGAGATGCTAGATGATTAATTTAATCATCAATGTCATGGTTCAATCGAACATGATATGCATGATATGATAGAGAATGCTTTTGCATGTTGTGAATCCATTAATGATTCCTCAGGCCCTAACAAAGAAACAAAGAAGTTTTTTAAACTAATTAAAGATGCGGGCTAGCCCCTATATCCGGGGTGTGAAGAGTTTAGTAAACTCTCATTTATTGTTAAGATGTATCATCTTAAATGCATGCATAATGTCAGTGACAGGGCATTTGATGCATTTACAAAACTCTTCAAAAGGGCACTTCCAAAAGATTTAGTATTGCCTAATTCCTTTAAACAAATACAAAGCATCATTAAACAATTTGATCTTTGTTATGAAAAGATAGATGCATGTCCTAATGATTGCATCCTTTTCTAGAAGGATAAGGCTGAACTCTCCAAGTGTCCTGAGTGTAATGCTTCTAGATATAAGCTCGCAGATGATGGGACAATAATGAAATTAGCTTCTGGCAACCCAGTTCCAACAAAGATTTTACGTTACTTTCCCCTAATACCTAGGGTTAAAAGTCTGTACATGTCATCTAAGACAGCTCCTTTGATGAGATAGCATGCAGAGGGAATGTAAAGAGGATAAAAGACTAAGACATCCAGCTGATGCTTATGCTTGGAAGGATTTTGATAATAGGTATATAAAATTTGCTAGTGATCTACGAAATGTCGGGCTTTACTTGTCAAGTGACGGATTTAATCCGTATGGTAATATGAGAACTTAATACAGTATATGGCCTGTTGTATTGATGATTTATAATTTGCCTCCATGGTTGTGCATGAAACAACCTCATCTATTCCTTTCATTACTTATACCTGGTCCAAAGTCTCTAGGAAACAATATTGATGTCTTCTTAGAACCTTTAATTGATGAGCTAATGAAACTCTGGGAGCCAGGTGTAGAAACTTATGATGCCTTAAAGGATGAGACTTTTGAATTACAAGTAGCCCTAGCATGCACTACAAGTGATTTCCCTGTATATGGTAATTTGTCAGGTTGGAAAACCAAAAGGAAGTATGCATGTCCATATTGTAATGTTGATACATGTTCCCTTTATTTGAAGAAAAGGAGAAAAATGCGTTATATGGGCCATTGCTGTTTTCTACCAGGAGATCATAAATTTCGCCGTAGTAAGGAGACATTTAATAGAGAAATAGAAATGAGACCCCTTCCTAAATTGCTATCTGGAACTGATTTGTTGAATCAAATGGAAGGACTTGAGGTCATATTTGAAAAACATCTAGAGACTAAAAAGAAAAATAAAAGAAAGGGGGATGAAGTGATGCCTTGGAATAAAAAGAGCATATTTTTCAAACTCCCTTATAAGGATCATCTTCTGGTCCGTCACAACTTGGATGTTATGCATATAGAAAAAAATGTCTCAAAGAGTATACTTGGTACACTTCTAGGCATTGAAGGAAAGACAAAGGATACGTTGTAATCACGTCTTGACTTAAAGGACTTGAATATTTGGGATAAACTCCATCCAGTAGAAGACAGAGGCAAAGTATACATTCCTCCAGCATGCTTCATATTAAGCAAGAAAGAAAAAGAGGAATTTATTGGTTTGCTTACTTCTGTGAAAGTGCTAGATGGTTATGCGTCACATATCAGAAGGCACATTATTGATGGTAAAATTTATGGTTTAAAAAGTCATGACCATCATATTATAATGCAGCAACTATTGCCACTGATTGCAAGGAAAATGAAAAGACAAAAACGTGGCGATTGCATTGATTGCGTTAAGCAACTTCTTTAAAGCGCTTTGCCCTAAAGTTACAACACCTCAATATTTTGAAGGTCACAGGATCGTGTCATTGTTACCCTTTGTCGTTCGGAAAGCATTTTTTTGCCTTCCTTCTTTGACATAATGGTACACTTAGTTGTCCATTTGCCATATGAAGCAAAGGTTATGGGTACAGTCATTTATCATTGGAAGTATAATGTAAAAAGGTATATACCCAATTTTTAATTTTTACATCCACAGTTTTATATTTACAACTAAACATAATAGCCATCTCATGTGATTTTGATGTTCGTAGGGCTTTGAGGATGTCAAAATAGTTTGTTGGCAATAAAAGCCGTCTAGAGGGGTCAATTGCTGAACGATACATAGCAAATGAATGTTTGATATTTTGTGCAAGATATTACCTGGTGTGGAGACTGAGGAGAATGGGTCCTCAAGGAACAATGATGATGGTGATGAATGTTACAAGGGACTATCTGTGTTCTCCTTAAGATGTCGAGCATTATCAAAAAAGAAAGACATTCGTCCTCACCATTCATTAATTGACCAACCACATACTGATGTGTTATTTAACTGGGATGAAGTTCAAAGTTATGCAAAGTAAGTAGACCTTATTGTTCGATTTGATATAATAAAATTCCTAAAATTCATTCTATAATTTAAGACGTGTTCTTATGGTTACATAGAGCATTATGAGGTTGTTAGTACTGAATGTCAAACTTCAAATCAAAGTATTGGTGAGATTCATAAAAAGACATTTCCAAAATGGTTTGAACAAAATGTAAGTAGTATCTTAATATACATATGATATTTATATATGTAAACTTTACATGGTCTATGTATCATAATAGACAAAATCTGTACACTCTCAGGTTCATAGGCATCATCCCGCTGATTGTTCCATGGCTGATGATTTGAAATATCTAAGTACATTTCCAAGTGAATGGAAAAAGATAATGACTAAGATTACCTGTAACGGGTACAGGTGGCGTATTAAAAAGATTGATAAGAGGAGTGAGGCCCAAAATTCTGGTGTTCTTGTGAATTCTTACACAGATCAGGAGATATAGCTTATTATGGGATTCTAACTGAAATCATTGAGTTGAGCTATCCTCAAGAAAGAAATGTTATCTTATTTCGATGTGATTGGGTGCATCCAATTAGAGGTGTAAAACAAGATGAGTTTGGATTTACTCTTGTTAACATTAAATCAAATTGGAAAACAAGCAAACCTTTGGTCCAAGCATCTCAAGCAGTACAAGTCTTTTATGTGCCAGAGTCCAAAGAGAAAAACCGACATGCAGTCATTGCTACTAAGCCAAGAGATCTTTATGAACTAGAAGATGATGTCACACCATAAGTGGAGGTTTTACAAGTAGACAACTCGACTTCGATCAATGCAAAAGAATTCATTGATGTTAGAGAAGATATCGTGGGAGTTACATTGAATGAGCCTTTTGTTGATGCCATTTAAAGGAACAATGATGTGGAGATAGACTCAAATAATAGTAGTGCTGAAAGTGATGAAGATGATGAGACATTATATGATGTTAATTTTGAATAATTTATATATGTACTTAAATATTTTGATGAAACATTTTTATTATTGGTTAACCATTTTAGAATCATTTTGGTATTAGAATGACTTTCTTATTTTTACACCAATTTATTGTGTTATTTCTAAGAACTGCTGCTTCATGGGCTATGTATACATTTTTGTTAATGTATTTGATGTTGATATATTAGTACTAAATTTTTTTGTTTTAGATTATGTCATCTACCGGGAAATTGCCAGGTAAAAAGAGGATGGTTACAAGAGATCAACTTACGGCAGGTCCTAAATTAATTAAAGTTTTATAGTTATCTGAAAGTAATGACAACCTTTTATTTAAGTTACTTATGTTTTATATTAATGAAGCATATGTTGATGTCCAGGAGAAATAAGCTATTAAGTCAAGGAGTAAGGCACAGTCCGAGGTCAAAAGAAGCCTCAACACCTACTTTGTCTCGAGTACTTCCGTTCGACGTTCTCTCTTCTCACCAGGAACATCCTCTTTGCCACACACTACTACAAGTAAGTTTTCTTTTTCCTTAATACAGAATGCAAGTTTTTGTATTATTAAAGATTAAAGTAAAACACACATACTCTCAATTATAGAAGATTTCCCTCTTTTCTTTCCTACCTTAATATTCCTTTAACTAGGAGAGTACAAAAGCACAAGAATTAATCAAAGTGATTAGGAAATGGCTATTGTTAGATGGTCCATGTTGCTTAATAGTATTGGTAAGTCTTAAATTATAAAGGTTCAGAAATAGTGTTTATATGGAAGTAATAATGGAGTGTAAATTTTAATTTTGTTTATTTCTTCCTATACTCTTAGTGGAAAAACACTTAGCAGGAAGTTTAGAGAAAAGAATACAATTAGAGACCCAAAACAACAATGTTTTTAGTAGTCGTACGGTGACGGAAAATGCTCCTATTTTACCACGTTATTTTTTTTACTTATAATTTTCTAATGTTACTTTTTTACTACTTTTACAAGAGTTATGTCGTTGTCTAAGTCATACCATTTGATCTGTAGAGCTCTCAAAGCATGCTGATTCACATGTCAATAATGGTGACATGAGCTTAGAACCCAGAGACAATGGAGAGGTTCCTAGAAGTAAGTCTTGTACTTGTTGTGCATATGTTACTTTTATGTCTAAGAGCAATTCCTATTTTTTGTAATTGTATTTCATTTATTTTCTATAATTGTCATATATAACACTCACTTGCTTTCGTGACATCATAGGAGAGGTCAATTCAAACACATTTGAGTGTGGAGAAAGTGAAGCAAATCATGATATGGGAGGTGAATCATCAACTGAAGGTGGTCACAACACCACAAGTAGAAGGCACATACAAGCAACCAAGGAAAAGAATA
The DNA here is from genome assembly GCA_029747015.1 of Carnegiea gigantea. Classification (NCBI taxonomy): domain Eukaryota; kingdom Viridiplantae; phylum Streptophyta; class Magnoliopsida; order Caryophyllales; family Cactaceae; genus Carnegiea; species Carnegiea gigantea. The sequence goes on from JAKOGI010002742.1 coordinate 17,941, forward strand.
AGAAGGGTCGTGGACCTAATAAGATAAAGGTTTCGAAGAACTTTGTGTTTATCGATGTGAACGAATAGCTTCAACCTATAGGTAATTCTCAAAGGCAAATGTCTTCCATGATTGGGTGCCTTGCATGAGACCTTAGAAGTCTACCACTTGATTGTATTGATTGGAGGAAAATTGAACAAGAGGAAAAAGATTCAGTGTGGGCAGAGGTAAAGGTATATATGTCTCAATATATATTACATTACCTTCGAAGTTGAACCTTTACACTCTAATTTTTACACCAAGCCCTGCATGTGTGCATGGATTTTAAAGTAAAAATATGACTTTTAAGTTTATTTTAAGTCTTGATTAGTTCTTTTTCTTTGTATCTGTTGTATGGCGTTTATTTCACTTTCCCGAAGGAAAGGAGCCTTATGAAACGGCAATGGAGAAAATGGATGCTTGTCGGAGAGGCTATAAATGTTAGTAGAAAGTGACACTATTTGATGGTAGAAGTCATGATGAAGCAATTAGCAAAAGACCAGAACACATACCACTCGAAACATGGGCCAACTTCGTATAGTTTTGGGAATCAGACAAGGGAAAGGTAATTATGTGCTTTAAGAACATTTACAATTATAATTATTTTAAAGTAATGCAACTGTTATGATGTGATTTGTCAATTATTTATTTAGGCTAAAACTAAAAGAAGAATTGAAAATCGGGGCAATAACAAAATGTGTCACTATGGAGGGACAAAGACTTTTGCACGTGTATGTACTGAAGAAAAGGTATTATGTATATCCTATTTATATTGTAGCTCACTTTAATTTTAGGTAACTCATTCAATATTTGTATACTTTTTAGGAAAAAGGCAATAAGATAGATAAGCTTACAATATGGTTGAAGACCCATGCACCAAAGAAAGCTACAAAATGATGCTTTAGCTAGTGCAAAGGTATGAGTGTTTATTTTTATTTAATTTTCTTATTCATCTTATTTCTTTTTACTAATGTGTAACATGATAGGAAGTAATTGAAAATGAGTTATCGTGCATTGAAGAAGATTTATGTGATAATGCTACTCGAGATGAAATTTTCAAAAAAGTTGTTGGAAGAGACAAGTATGGTTATGCTAAGACCTTTGGCATTGGGGTCAAAGTTCCTCGTTCAACTTCTAAAAGGTGCGCTTTAGAGGAAGAACAAACTAAAAGAAGGAAAATCGAGCAAGAACAACAAGAAAGTCAGGAGAAGATTGAACGTTTGGAGAATAAATTTAGATATGTCACCAATTTGGCGAAAGTGCTTTTGAAGCAGCAGGTATTCCTATATGAGATATTTTATTATTTGTTTCATTACTGAGATTTCTGTGGTACTTAATTATTTTTTAAGCTAGTGGGTAGAGTAATGGTCTTTGTCTCAGAAAGCCTTATTTGCGATATGCATGTCTTTTAGTAGGTAATGACTTGTGCTATATATTTTATTCATGCGATATAGATGTTCTTGATGAGCTGGACATATTTTAAATCTAGGAAACTTTCTTTGGCTTCATAAATTTTATTTCATAAGCTAGACATAGTGCCCATATATAAAGCTTATATGTGGTATGCTTAGATTTAGATCTTCGGCCTGGCATAATTTGTAGCTCACTTGGTGTAAATTGTTGTGACCTTATTTGGTTATCTTTTCCATTACTGAACCAAACAATCTTCATCATGTACATATCTCCTCTTCTTGTCATAGAATAAGCCTATTTGCTGATGGTTTAATGTTTGGTATACTCCGGGCGATTGGCCTGAAGAATTGTGGACTCCGGCGTGTATCCCTTGAGCTTATTTCTATGTTTTTTTATACTTCTACTCGATGCAAGGAATTGATGTAAGGCTTTAAGCCTGGAAAATTGTTAGTTTTCCGGCAAAACTCTGTGCATTTTGCCCCAGAATTTAAGTAGGAATTTAGGAAATCATTGATACTTCTAACCCTAAGGGTTGGGGGTCTCATAGATGGTATCAGAGTAAGGTTCTGCGACCATAGGGCGTAACCTGAGTCTTCCACCTCATATAGTTTTCTAGGAACGCATTTATGATAACGTGCTATTATGTGCAAATGTAGTTTTGGTACAAACATCGATCTTCTTAGCATGCTAAACCTAACTTTATTTTTGTGGATCTGGAGCATTGCCATTATATTTTTATCATTCCTTCTTTGTCTTAGAGCTAGATGTCATGATGAACTCATTGTAGTTCTCTTTCCTAATGATAAATTTGGCATTATGTTATTAAGGGAGAATGCCATTAAATGATTATAAATATTCTCTATTACCTCTTGTTAAGATTTGTGCTTTTGTGCATGTTTAATAGGGAATATCGGAAGATTTTCTTTCTTTATTTGAGGAAGATCAAGACATTGATGATGAAAATGAAAATGGTCATATATTTGAAGAAGAAAACACCGAAGAAGTTGATGATCAAGAACAAAATGATGAGTCATAGTTTGAGTTCTCTTATGTGGGTAACTTTTGTGTTGACTTATCTTTTAGGTAGACCAAGTAATGTTTATGAGTTTGCACTTATAGTTTGGACTTTAATTTCATTGGAAGCAATTGTTGGAGTTATGTACTTATTTGTTATGAACTTTTAGTGAATGCATAGCACTTTTGAAAACTTTTAAATAACATTATGCTTTTGTCTGGGTTGATTCTTCTATTGTTAATAACTATTATACCTATAGGTTTGATTTTGCGTGGATGTATTTGCTAGAAAAATGAGTTCGTACTTGAATGGATGGACCATTGGCAGTAGATGTGTTAGATCATGAGGTGTGGGAAGGAACAGAATTACCAATAGATTGCAGCTTGATGGAAATTCTTTTTGGGTGGTATATAGTAGTACCAACAGATCTTCCTGTTGAACAAGATTAGAAAGACAGGAAAAAGAAAGAATTACCATCAGATACAGTACGTTGGTGAATAATTTATGCTGCCAGTTGATTTACTACCAACAGAAGCATCTGTTGGTAACATTTGTCATCATCAGCATATTATGTCTCTATTGGTAACACGATGACATTCATCCAAGGATTCATTCTGTTGATATTAAGGAGAAACTACAACAGATTACAATATATGTTGGTAAAACTAATACCATCACCTCTTTTAACTAACAGTCTAGCAACAGACCAATATCTGTTGGTATAAGGTTTTACCAAGAGTAAATGTACTTATTGCAATAGAACTATCCATGTTGTTAAAAACCACTTTTTTTCTACTGTATATAGCCTAACATCCCCTCAGTTTGTTTACTACTTCTATAACATAATCAGTAACAAAAATAGAGGAGCTTGCAGTAGTAAGTAATGAAGAACATTACGAAGTACAAAACTTATAGGCTTACTCATAAATGGACCCGAAGACTATTGATTCCGCTTATTATTCTTGTTTTTACGGTTGTTAATATGCCCCTCACCTTTGTTATTTTTGTTATGACCCCCTTAATTGCTGTTGAGTTCACTATTTCTAGAATTAGCACCCTCTTGATACAAAGAGCCATTTCAAGTGGTAGAGATAAACACTTGATAAGCATTTGAATCTCTATTGTCGAAGCATCAATAAAAATTGTATGCATAAAAGTATCTTAATTAGAAGGTAACCCCACCATGATAAACTAAATAAACTTTAAATCAAATACAGTAGACTAAATAGCAGTTACGAAATCAGCTATTATAGCTTGCAAGTACAATAATCAATAAAACTATAGTTCTCATTGTCCAACTAAGTCGGGTAACATTTCACATATAAAGCATGAACTAGACTAGAAGTATTAGCATGAGATTGCAATCTGCCCTAGATCTCCAAATAATGATGTAAATCACAAATGTCATTAAGCATACTACGAACTATAATAAATAACTATGCCTAAATAAGTTGATCAACCTAAAGCGACAAAGCATGTCTAGGATTCGAGTATTATTTACTAAGCGACACAACATTATACTCAGCACGATGTAAAATTTAAACATCAATCATTCCTTTTAGCCATTGCATGATTAAGAACAAGGAAAATTGTATTTCCATATACTTAATGACAAGTACGGCATACTACTAAGAGATGCCGACAACAAGATAACATTGTACCTTGCCAAGCTTCAAAGCATACAAGTTAGGTGGCAAAAAGGGAGCATGAAGTAGAAAGCTTGAAGTTAAAGAACAAACCTAGAGAATGTTAGAGATTAAGACAAAAACTAAAAAACAAAGATTGAAGTTTAGCTTAATTAACATTAAGGATGGCTAATTCAAGAGATGAAACGAACTCTATTTTAATGCTAAAACTAAGTTTACCCTATGTCATTTCTAAATGAACATAATGGTGTGTATGTACACCCTGAAACTAAAGAATTTTAAGAAGAATTCTCTATTGAGAAGCCACATTCCAATCCCTTCTATAAAAAATGATAAGAGCGCATATACTCATGGCTAAACCCTAGCTTACTTGCCAAGCTGTTGTATATTAACCAAAATTAAGAAATACGACTTTGAAATGAATGGGAAAGCTAACAATATATCCTAATTGTAATAATATTTTCACTAAACATAGTCATATCTCAATGCTTCCCCTCAAGTTGGTGCATGAGCGTTAATCATGCCCAACTTGCCACATAGAACCTAAAATTGTTGTCGCCCCAAAGTGTTGGTGAATATATATGTATGTTGTTGTTTGGAGCTAATCTGAAATAGGCAAACCAAGCCAAACTGGACTTTTTCATGCACAAAATGGCAGCTAATCTCAATACGAATAGCTGCTTGACCATCACAAAACCACCACATTAGTTGCGAAAGAAAGACTCCCAAAAAGGCCAGAAAAGTCTTCAAGTACACAAGCTCACTTGTTACCGCAACCATCGCACGATATTTAGCCTCAGCAGAGGACTAAGAGACATTAGCTTACTTTCTCGTATTCTAGGATACAACAGACCTACCAATAGTAGTAAATATCCTGTCAAAGACCTCCTAGTGAGAGGACAAGCTCCCTACTCTGAATCTCAAAATGTTATGACTTGAAGAGTGCTATATGATCAAAGAAGCATAATAAATACAAAAGTTGCCTTTAGGTAATGCAAGACTCAATGGATAGTATCAAAATGTTTAACTTGCAATCTTTGCATGAACTATGATAGAACATGTGCTGTATAACTTAGCTCTGGGTGAGTGATGGTTATATAGATAAGACACCTAATAAGGTGAAGGTACGACTGGGATCATCTAAGATTCGTCCATTTGCTAAGGCTAACTTGTGATTTTCTTCTACAGCGAAACCAACAAGCTCTGAGCCCAACGAACTACATTTGTTAATGATTTCCAAGGCATATTTGTGCTGACTCAAGAATAGCCTCTTTGATCCATGAGCAACTTTGACCCCTAAAAAATATTTTAATAGACCAAGGTCTTTCGTAAATAATCATTCATATAGGCTATAAAACTTGACATGCCTAGAAATTATTTCCTGCCAAGATAATGTCATCAACATAGACTAAGAGAGCCAAGAAAATCTCGCCATTTTGATAAGTAAAAAGTGAATAATTGGTATAAGAGCAGACAAAACCTTATGCACTTGATATTGAACCTAATTTTACAGACCATTGACGTCGGCTTATTTAAGCTCATGAAGGGTTTTCTGAAGCCTGCAGACTTTATGAGGACTACTTGTAGAGAAACTAGTAGGAGGCGTTATATACATTTCATCATCTAAGTTACCATGAAGGCATTGTTAACATCATGTTGACTAAGCCCCCAGTTCTGTGTAACAGCAACATATAAGAAACAACGAACGCTAGCTATTTTCACCACTGGGCAAAACTTTCATTATAATCGAACCATTCAATTTCATGATCTCCTCGAATGACCAAACAAGCCTTACACCTCTTAATAGATCTATCAGACTTATACTTAACCCTGTAAACCCACTTACAACTTGCGAGTTTCTTCTCAGGAGGTAGATGTTTAGGGAACCATGTTTTATTTTCTTTAAGTGCCCTTATCACATCTGGCATGGCTTGCCTCCATAAGAGATCTCTTGCTCCCTCTTTGTAATAATTAGTCTCAATGATTTTAGTAATGGCAGCTAAAAATTGTTTGTGAGACATAAAGAATTTATTACATGTGACATAATTAAGAATAGGATATTGTGTACCTAAGGAAGTTGGTTGAGGAGTGGTGCAAGAAGTAGGGGGTCTTTCGGCACCACATTGTTTGGAGTATGGTCTTATGTCTCTCCATGCAGAATGCTTCCCATGTCTGCTAAGGCCCCTCCTTACGCCATATCTATTGGGTCAGGCCCACTTGCAGGTCCCCCTGGACCTTGTTACAGGACAACTCTTCCATTTTACTTTTAGAATTTTGTAAGTTGTGGCCTAGATACAGATCATACAACTCATCTAAAACATCAAAGTGTTGGAGTCTACTCCCTCTCCTTGTGACATTATTGTCTGGAGAAGAAGAGAAGGGATCTTTAACAAATGACTATGTTCAACAAAGACCAAATCTCTACGAATGAATATCTAGTTATTTTCTAAATCATATACCTTTCATCCCTTTTTATCATAGGGATATCCAACAAGAATACATTTCCTGCTTCGATAGGCAAATTTATTTTTGCCTCGAGCTCTAACTTGGGTCTAACACAAGCATCTAAACACTTTTAGATGATCAGTAAAAGGAGCTTCACCAAACGAATTTGCATATGGTGTTTTTCCATTTAGCACCCCACTTGGTGTCCTATTAATAAAATAAGCAACTTAGAGGACACACTCTCTCCTGAAGTCAATAGGAAGTGAGACTTGAAATGTAGGAGCTCGAGTTGATTTAAAATATGCTTATGCTTCCTTTCGACCATCCTATTTTGTTGGGGAGTGTCGACACAAGTGACTTGATGGATAATTCCTTTTTCTGAGTAAAACATTTTCATGAGCCAAAACTTTAACTCATATCTATTGCCACTGCAAACAATTTTAACATACTTGCTAAATTGATTTTTTCCATGAAAATAAAATTGTGCAATAATTGACTTGCTCCTCCTTTTCCCTCATTAAGTCATCCCAAATGCCTCAACTTGCATCATCAACAATGGTCACAAAATAATAAGAACCACAAAGAGATAGAGTTCTATAAGCACCTCATATATCTTAATGTATGAGCTCAAATAGTTCATTAGCATTACTATTACTATCATAAAATTAATAAAGAGTCTATTTAGCGTGAAACATACCTCACATGGTCCCTTAATTTTACACTCATAGCTAACATCAATACTTAAAGTAGAAGAAGTGACATTGAGTACTTAACTAGATAGGTGCCCGAGATGCTTTACCACAAACTCATTTTATTATTTGCATTTGCATAAACTTCAAATTTTGGCATGCGATTGTGATAAAAGACCCCTCCAACAACTTCATCCACCCCAATCAAACTCCTCAAAGCACGATCATGTATCATAAAGAAACAGTTAGTGAATGTCATAAAAGAATTATTTTCTCTATTTAACTGTATAGCCGAGACTAAAATAATGGTTAAGTTTGGAGCAAATAGGACATGAAAGTAAGTTTTTGACCTAATTCAACCATCCCACACTTATTTGCTATGGTGGCTCGGCCATCAGGGAGCCCAACTAGAATTGGTTCAATTTGTGTTATAGTTTTTAGTAGCTCGTAATTTCTAGTCATATGAGATGAAGCACCTGTATCAAACATCCACTTGCTGCGACCTGACAGTTTTTTCCTAACCACTCTTAGGAGCCTCAATGAGGCTGAGGAGGCACAAAGCTTACTCAAATATGAGTTTTACTATGACTGCATTGGACTCGCTGGTTGGTGTTGCATGTTCGATTGTCTTTGCCGCCCCTACAGCATAAGCGGCTTTATTATTCGACTCTCGTCCTCAGCCTCAAGTTACACATCCACCATGACTTCCTCTTCCATGCCCTCAGCCTCTTCCTTGAGCGCCCTATCTTCGAGGGTAACTGATGGCTTCAAAATAGTTAGTCTCTTTATGTCCATATTGCCTATAATGCTTACATGTCGGTTGCGCAGTAGGTGCTGGATTGGTCTTTATAGCAAAGGCAGCCATTGTGTCACCTTCATTATCTCTTCCTCGCATGAAATGCTTGGGGTTCTCTTCCTATTGTACCATGTTGAAAACTTTGTCAATAGAGGGATCGACATTGAGGACAAGAATTTGGCTCCTAATGTTTGAAAACAGATCGTCATTCAGTGCCATAAGAAATTGGCGTTTCTTTTCTTCCTCCATCATCTTCACCATATTGCCATTAATTTCGCATTGACATTTCTCACAATTATATTGACGAAATTTGACATAATTATCCAGCACACTTTAAACACCCATTAATTTTAAAAAGAATTCCACAAATAGAAGTCCTCCCTGTTTGCCACTAGCAACTTCTGCCTTTAGTTGATGTATTTTTGGATTGTTGGCCACAGCATATCGATGCTTCTTCTCAACTTTGGGTTGATCACATTGATGAACCTCGAAGATAGTATGGAATTTACCATCGTCTAAGCTTGTAGTTCAGCTTTACCATCTTCATTTGTGGCTCTTGTATGGCTCCTGGATAAAGCCCAATAATTCTTTGACAGGAGTGCTGTTGTAATAGCTTTTTCCCATAAATTGCAATTTTTTTCATCGAAGATTGCAAACATAACTAGTATGCCTGGTTCTTCAGACTGTAAGAAATAGGTTGAACTAGGTTCAATAACAAATTTCTTGCCGCCATCAGCCATGGTATTTCATGGATGATTTTATTGTCTTATTTTTGTATGGAATAATGGGTCCCTCAATTGGATAAAGAATTTCAATGAGAATTGTCAATTGGGAACGCACATTCCTCATGCTTTCATCAAAAATTACAAGAGTATATACATACATTGTTGAGCCCTAGCTTACTTAGCAAGCTGTCCTGTATTACTCAAATTAGGAAATACAACTTTGACATGAATTGGAAAGCAAACAATATATCATAATTACGAAAATATCTTTTCATGAAGTACAAAGCTTGAAGTTAAACAACAAACCTAGAGAATGGAAGAGACTAAAGTAGGAAATAAAACTAAAAAACGAAGATTGAAGTTTGGATTAATTAACATTGAGGATGGCTAATTCAAGAGATGAAACGAATGTTATTCAATGCTAAAACTAAGCTAACCCTATCTCATTTCCTAAATGAACATTATGGTGTGTATGTAGGCCCTGAAACTATGCTTAATAATATCATCATGTAAGCCTACGCGAGAACATGTATTCTATTTAGGCTACTCAAAATTGTGAATGAACATATATAGCTATAGAAGAAGTCTTGCACTTGTGTAATTTGATATGAGATCATATTATTTTGTCATCATAAAAAATTGTTTGTTTCGTGTTATACATTTTTTTAATTGGAATATGGAAGTATGAATGTCATTGGTTTCAAAGGTATATTGTATGTTTTTTAAATTTTTCTATTATCTTTTTTATTTATAAATCAGCAAGGGTTATACCAACGTGAATCTTATGCAACAGATGTTGTCAATCAAAATTGTGCCAAATCCCTTTGTGTTCTTTTTAGGGTGGGGGATGTCATTGATTTCATAGGTCTATTGTACTTTTTTTATTTTATTATTATCCATTTTGTTTGTCAAGAGTTATTTATATCAACATGAATCTTGTCCAACACATGTTGTCCATCAAAATTAGTTCCCCCCTTTCCATTCTTTTTTACTTGTGGAAGATACTATAAACTTTTGTCAAGCAATCTTTTAAGGAACATAAAAATGACAACTCCTAGGATGGGTTATGCAAAACATATCAATTTAAGTAAATAAAGTTAATGATCAGATATTTGGCGAAGAAAGTGAATAATTTTCACGACATAATCTGTATAGATATTAAAACAGAACATTTCAGATTTAACGTTTGACACAGAGCAAACTTCACAGCTTCGACATTATTTTCTAACCTAAATCAAATCTTATTAAAAAGAATGAAATATTTCTTATTTAAATTGTTATTGTTTTTCCTTTCGAATCTTTTAAAAGATATATATGCATATTAAAAGACTTTAGCTCCAATATTATGTGCTATCTTTTTATCAAAAAAATACACATAATAAAAGATTCTAATAAAATATTTACCCATTCTTCCCGCACTATTATTACGTTGATAGTGATAATACTAATAATAACAAATAGAAATTGACTTCTTAATTTATTACTTGTTTTCAAACAGAGTTTTCTGAAGTGATGAGGTGGCGAAGAACGAGTTTATGAGATAGCAAACATCCTAGGTCATTGTCCCTTCCTTCCTCCTTCGTTCCAACAAAAAGCCCCGCATTGGACATTGGATTCGAGGAATGCCTCTCTGACGCTCAATATAGCATTGGTCTTGAGAGAGAAAAATGGATTATCAATGAAGAGATAAAGTTTATATCCTTTCCGAGAATGAAGAGCTCTTTCATAAATAGGGAAATCTCCTGCACCGGTGGTGTCAGAGGCTAGATTTTTATGCTAGGTTACTTTTCTTTTTTGGATCAGTCAGGTGGGTGTTTATAGGATAATGTAGGCAAGGGCAGGTCAGTGATTTCATAATAGTTCTACCCCTGTGAGCATAGAGGAGGTCAGATTCCCTTCCTTTGATAGCCCCTTCCTTGGATAATATAGGCAAGGGCAAGTCAGTGATCTCACAGGGGTCAGACTCCCTTCCTTGGATAGCCCATGACGGATTATGGGCTTTTCTTCAGGATTCATGAGTTAGCACTGACCCAACTGGGAGATTAGGGGTTTCATCCAAATCGTTTAGCCCCTTGTATTTTACCTACTCAACCTCTTAGAAAGGGTGAGTGAGTAGAATGAGCACAAAATACCTTAAATAATTTAGTAGTAGGACTCTTCAGTTCGGTCCTTCCCTTATATCGAGGTTGTTTTGCTGCCCCTTCTAATGGTCATAGCTTTAAATGATTCCCTTTTATCATAGTGCAAAATGGGAAGCGGATAGGGCAATTTTCAATGCTGATCCCCTATACTTTGCAAGCACCCTTTGTTTTAGTAATGGGGTTCGCCCTTGGCTTAATATCGACAAAACAACTATCCACGTTTGGGAGGCATTTCACTAGGGCAAGCTGGATAAGGCCGGCCCACCTGCTCCTCCTAACCCACTACCATCACTTTATGTCACAGTTTTATAAAGGTGGACGCGGAGGAAATTACCAAGAAAGGGACATATCTATGCTAGTGCAAGCGACATTCTATGCCCTGACCGCAGTCTATGCTGAGAAATTAGGCGTACTCCATAAGTTGGTGGGTCGCGACTTTGAGGAGGCACTAATAAACCTACAATGGTTCTCTTTTGAAGTTTGGTTGACCATCCATAAGGATGAGCTACTGTCCACCAGTAAGAGGGCTACTGCGACTGAAGCTACAGCCACTCCCTAAGAACCGGCTAATGATCCCACTGAGAACATAGGGACGAATGATGTTCCTTCGGTGCTCGAGGGTTAACCTTTATCGAATGACCTTGTTTTCCCTCTTGGCCACCAAATTGATTTTCCCTCTCTTTTCTTTTTTTTAAGTAAATGTGATAGCAATGAGCCTTTATGTTGCTCATCGGTATTTGTGCCTTTGAATTTTGGTAAAAGCGCCCTCGTGGTGTGTGTTGGTGTGCTTTCCAAGGTTTTACAATTATATCCATAAATGCCCTTTACCCTTTCATATAAAATGGCATGAGCGGGATGTGATGAAGTTATCATTCCACTTCTACCTAATTTCACTAGCCCAGCTATATGGGCTAGAGTCATAGTTTTTCTTTACTACCTTAATACAGAGGAGATTGCCATGCATGTGTGGGAAACCATCAAGTGGTGGATAAGGAACTACGCGGACCCTCCACCATCTCCTCGCTTGCTTCCAGAGGATCATCAAAGCCTGCACCCGGATTTTGTTAAGAAAGATACCAAAGACGCTGCTCGAGACTTTCAGATACTTGAGCTTGTGCAGGCCACTTTCTATGGCATGGTGGTCAAAGCCGCCCTAGAACTAGGCATGACAACGAGGAATATGGCCCTTGCGTTGAAGGATGCACTGATGAATCTCAGTTGGTATTCCTTCGAGTCATGGCTTAGGATTCACCTGCCGCATCATTTAACAGCTCGGTAGCCACCTACCGCTACTCCTATCACAGTAGACTCTTTCACAACCCTGGCCCCCTCCATTAGTAAGATAAAAACATGGGGCCGAATGATACCCCATCTACATTCAGCGATGGGAGTGGCCACTAAGTTTCTCTCCAATCGATCGGATGGTGGCCTCTTTTTTTATATATTTCCTTCCATGTCATATACTCCTTTTATAATCACTCTTTTTATTAATGAAAAGGGATTCTATTAATATGATCTTACTCATGTTGTTTTACATTGTGACAATGTTCAGTGCTCATACATTTCTATCGAGCTTTAACCCCTTGGACTGAAGACGTGACGACCAGCCAAGGTCGTGCTTTAGCGAATGAATGAGGTCCTTGTTCTATGACCCTTAGCCCCTTGGAGGCTAAAATCGTCATGAATGGTCGAGGGCCTTCCTGCAAGGTTGTTAGACCCTTGGGGGATAAAGGTGAATGACCAAGGCCCGTGCCTTAGAGCGCTTCGCCCCTTCGGGCTAAATGCCTAGCGAATGGCCAAGGGTCACATTGTAGGATCCTTTTGTAACATGGGGGCTAAACGCGTAGTGAGTGACCAAGGAGCACGCCAAAGGACCCTCAGCCTCTGACGAACTGAAAGCACAACGAACAAATGAGGGTCATGCTTTGAAACCCTCAGCCCCTTGGGCAATAAAGGCGTAGCAAACGGTGAGGGCTGTACTTTGGGGCCAGCAGCCCCTTGGGGGTTAAAGGCGCAGTGAACGACCAAGGGTCATGCTTGTGATGCTCGCACTTTTTGGTTGCTTGGGATCTAACCTTAGGAGGTAGTCACCTTCTATTCTATGTCTGTTAGCCATTCCCCTATCAAGGGTCACTTCGTCTCTAGAAGTGTGACAGTTCAGTCCTCTGTGTTCCCTGTATATAAGGGGATCTAAGCAGAGCCCTTTTCCTCACTTGATGCGACAACTTACTAGGAGAACTGCATTCTGAAGAGAGGAGCTCTTGCCCCCCCTCGTGGTTCTTTACCCCTAGATTTTATTTTGGCCAGGCAATCTTCAAAGCTTCAACCTCTATACTTAAATCGTTCAAGACCCTTTAACCCTCATTTTCCTTATTTATTCTCAGCAAGTACCCCTTGTATTATTAAGTAAGACATATCGTCCTCCTATTCCTTATCGAATGTACCTCTGCTTAAGAGGTCGACTAGCCCTAGACTTGAAGTCGCCACCACGTATTTTCAAACCTCCTAGCCAAGATTGGTGGCCAGGAACTGATATTTTCCCCCCTAAAAACCAGTTAAGGAAGCCTAAAAGGTTCCCTGCGCTATACCTATTTATGAACCATCCCCTAGTTTGTGGTCTAGTTCTTAATGGTCGTCGACCCTAATATACTTATGTTAAGAAGGAAGTTATATATCCTGGGGAAATTTCTATTGCTGTTAATCCTATGACTGAGTGAAGAACATAAGCTGGCCAAGGCAAAGAAGACTATGCGATTGAAGGCTATCCTAGAGCTAATGGTAGATGGCATAACTGAAGGTAGCTCCTCTTCCTTCACAAACTCTTCAAAATAGAGTGGCAAGGGTAGTTCCTCGGGCTCCAGCTCCTCGATTTTGAGCAACAATAAAGGTCTCCCGAGTAAAGGGCTGCCTATCAAGGTTGTGGCAATTAGGATAAATTTCCTAGGAGCTCCCACTCGCTCAAACCCTAGTGACAGCCGAGCTCTCACTTTCTAAACCCGAAGGGGGTGAAGTCCTTGAAAAAGCTAGACTTGGAGGAAGAATATCTTTTGTCTTCTGAGCACTAGTTTGGGATCCCGAATCCTTACACGTCAGTGAATAAGTCACCCTCGGGGTGTATTGCTGTGTATCATGCAGCCTTCTACTACAGACTTTGCTTCCCATCACACAAGGTCGTTTGGGAGATTTACAATAAGTATGAACTAGCATTCATATAGATAGTGCCCGCCTCCTAGCACAACATCTACTTGTCAATGACTAACCGACTGGTATGCACGGCCAGACCTTTTATGCTAGTGCACTAATTACTACTGCAAGCACACGGTTGTTGCAGTACAATTTTAATATTGATCCTACTGAGAGCAAGTGTGATCTATCGAGTTTTAACCTATTCTAAAAGGCTAAGAAACCAAATTTTCAATGGGTTGTCTCAACTATCACTATTTAACTATTAGGAATTCAATCGGATTAAAAACATCCAGGGAATTATTTCGCCTATTAAAGAGTTGGATTGTTGGATTTAAATACGCACTTTATCAAGACTAGATGATTCAAAGGAATGCAATCGAACTAAGAATTCAATCTTTTCTTTTGAAACAAAATGAATTGCCTAAACTAACCCAGTTAACATTCTTTCAAATATACTTGGTTTAGTCTTAGTTATAGATTTTTGATTGCTAGAATTTTCCTCTCAACAAACAACTCTCTTTCAAGTAGTCGTTAAATTAAGTTCTAACTTGTTGTTCTAATTGTGAGCTTCCCCTTTCAGTACTTCACTCAACTATCTAGTACATGGAAGCAAATTTAGCCAAATTTTACTTACAATTGTTCATACACAAGGTAGAATTCAATCAAACTAATTTTAAGAAAGCACAAATATTGAAAATTAGAGATCCAACATCAACACTTTGGTTAACAAATCCCTAGATTAAGAAAAACTACTCACACATAATTGAAATAATCAACATCTATACAAATGTTTAAGAAGAGAATAGAAAGGGTAGAAAACTCAGCAGCTATGGTGGTCTTCAATGGCTTCCCAAACTCCAAGCCTCCAAGTGTCAATCTTCCACTCCAATTCCCTCTCTTACTCTAAAGAAAACTTAAAAAAATCCTTGAACCTAATGATAGAAGTCAACGTTAGACGCCTTGGCTTTTTATGCTCTTCCCTCTTCATAGCCGAAAAAAACCTTATTTAACCATGAGCTCAGCTGTCCTCAGCCACAAGATGAAGGAAGACAGACATGCAAGCAGTTTCAAGCTCACCATGGACCATGGCCTTCACCATAGAGTGTCCATGGTTGCCTCTATCTCAGTATTCTTTGGTTCTTCTTTCTTCTCCATGGGCATGGTGACTAAGGGGCATCTGTGGGGAGTCAAAACATACTCAATTGGGGTCAAAGTGAGGGCAAAAAGGTCCAAAAATCTACAAAACACATAAAAGAGCCATACCCAAGCATAAAAGGGGAAAAGGAGTATAGATTATAATATAGTGTTCATAATTCTCCCTGAAAATGCAACAAAATGACCCCAAAATGAAGTCCACTTGAAGCAACTATGAAAACTAAAACTAAAATGAATAATGTCCTTAGGTAAACATAAGTAGCAACATCAATAGCCTACCAACCCAAGAAGCTAGCCCAAAAGTAATGAGAAATATTGCCAAAAAGATGAAGGAATGAAGCTTTCGAAATAAAAATAGATACCATCACATCAAACATTGAATTAATTACTCAGATCAGCTTAAACAATCATGTCGGCACATACAATAAGGAGAGCTAAAAGAATTAGTAGACCCTCACTTTAGGCATGAAGCACTCATCACTCACGTGCTTAAAAATATACTGCGGTTCACTTAAATCTCATTCCAAAGAATCAAATCTACCATAAGCTTCATAAGACTCTCAAATTTGCCACCAGAAAAATGCAACGCATGCTAGACAAACATGAGGACTTTGTTAGGATTGTAACAGGGCTATGGGTAAAGGTAGGACGGCAATAAATATGTTGGGATTTGTGGAGTTTAAAGCCAAAGACTATAAGTATGAATCATCTTCACCCAATTTTTCACAAAAATACTACTCACACTAAACACCACCAACATGCCTCAAATACACAAAATGACCTCGAGTTAGTCGATTATACAAAAACATTTTGAAGCATAATATGAAATCTATACCACCTCCATGTATTATTTTGCTTTAACATTCTTTTTTTTTTTTTTCCTTTTGATCTTCTTTTGATTTTGCTTTTTATTCTCTTTTTCGATTCATTTTTTTAAGAAAAGTATTATGGCAAGAAAAATTGTGCACTTTTCAACACTTTTTCTAAGAACGCGCAAAATTCAACCCGAATGACACCAAGGGAATTATTACATGAATCCCTTACTGCATACGAACAAACCACACCAAACAACACCGTCATCATCCACCAACTACTCCCAATCACTAATGAAACTCTATAGTCTTAGCTAAAAAGGTAGAATATGTATTTGGTCAAGGTTTAATATTATAGGTTTGCATCAAGAAAAAGAAAGGTCAAGGCTCAATGGGGGTAGCAAGGTACAAATCATAAAAAGGGTGGCTACTTGGTTAATGTAGCTCATAAACTCAGAGAATGCCTCAATCATATTGCCTAAACATGCATGCTAAATGTGATCTTGAACAAGAGTCAAAGTAAATTCTACAGATTTGTAATCAAGGAAGAGCCACACATGAAATAAAATTTGAGATTGAAATGATGAATTAGCCCAAATAAGGCTCGAAGTCTCACGGGACAACTGTTAAAGCTCAATTAACTCATGAGATCACACATGCCAAATATTCATGCAAAGACTCATTGAATAATCGAATTGTAGTTAACATGATGAATAAAATATGAAGCACATTTCGAAAACTTATAACCAAATATTTCATTCACAAATGGCCATAACAAAAATGGTTAAAATAAGCCAAAGAAAGCCACTTAGTCTAAGACTCTTCATCCGAGGATTTTATGCTTTTTCCTTTTTCATCTTTTTTGTGGTTTTTTTTTCAACACTCTAAAATATAACAAAAAATTAAAAATAGAAGAATAAAGCTAAAATTAAAAAAAGAAACCTAAAAATAGAAAGAAAAATGAAATAATCAATTCAAAATGCAAGCTACTCCTAAATGCATGACTTAAAATGCAAACTACTCACACATCCACGTCACACACATATTACACATATCTTTCCCATGCTTGGACGAAGGATTATCCTCAATATAAGGACATAAAAATCAATGAGGAAGAAAAAAAAAAAGAACTAAAAAGGAGGAGGAAGGGAGAAGAAGGAGGGTGGGGATGAAAAATATGCCAGTCGTGCCAAGTCTCTAAATAGGCCCTAAAGTCTTGGAAGTATTACTTTTGGGAAGCAATCATCCCATGGAGCTCATCATGCCGCTCCTAGACAAAGTCATGGAGCATAGAATATTCAGTTTGAATATAAGCTTGGAGGGATGTTTGCTCCTCTTGAATGGACTAAAAGGTAGCATGCAAACTAGCATAATCAGAAAAGGAGGATGGTTGGGATAAACTAGAGGACCTTAGGTGAAGTTGAGGAGGAGGTGGTGCGAGTGAGCCAACTCTTCATCACCTAGCAAATAGTATAGATTGGCCCAGTTCAAGAGAGTGGTTCATTCAACATTAGGGAGAGACATGAGACGGTTCCTAGGGTAAATCCAAGAAACACACCCAGCCTTTGCCTTATAGAATTTCATTTTTCAGAAGCGGCTAAGTACAACCACCCAAAATTGGGAAGTGAGAACTCTATCATTAGGTTTCGATTATATTCCAACAGATCTAGCAATGGGGGTAATAAGACCCCCAATCATAATCCTTTGTGCGGAACTAGTGGCCACACTATGTAGCCGATATGGACTGGGGTTAAGTCGCTCACGTTGGAGCATGCTATACAAGAAATGTAATTCAGACAGATGAGGCACATTCAAAGTATCCTTCCTCGCAAACAAACCACAAGCAAGCATTCATTGGGCCACTCGAATATAGGGGTTTCTAATAGTAGTGTCTTTGGAGTTGTTGGTATCATACTGATGATCCTTAGAAATTTCATTCCAAAATACATTTGGGTTAATTCCTTAGGAACATGTTGATAAGGCGAGTGCATACTCGATGGAAAACCAAATATGCTGTTAAAGGCACTTAAGTTTATTTCATAAAACTCCTTATTTAGCTAGAAGAAAAATGCATCCTTCTCGACAACAAGGACAATTTGTGACCTCCACATGCAACGTACTCAAAAATTTAAGGGTGAGGTTATGATAAGTATGGTCCCTAATCTGTAAAAATTGCCCTATACCTCCGCAGCGAACAATCAACGTATGTCATCCAAGAAAACCAAACTAGTGAACAAATCCTCATCATAATAATGATAGCAACAACTAACTTACTACTCAATTATTGCATGTAGCAATATGCTCAGGATGTGCTAAACCAAGGGAGTTAGGGATATTACCTCAGGTTCATGCGTTGGTTGAGGTTCGGGAAGTCCAGAGTGCTCATTGAGGTGCTTGACTGGATGTCCCCACCTCTTGGCTAGTTCTTACGTTCTTTTTGGGTACCATTGTAATGGTGAATGGATTGGTGAAAGCTTGAAATTCTAATTAAAGTGAAAATGGAAAAGAAAATAACTAAGAATGTAAAATTTGTGAAAACTCAGGTGACATGGCAAGAAATATATAAGAAAAAAAGAGAATTTGAAAGAATGGGAGGTGAAAGAGAGTTGTTGAATTTTAGAGCATCAAGATGATAAAATGTAAGAGAAAGAGGATAAGAAAAGAGAAATTTCAAAGAGATTTAGTGTAAAAGTGATGAAAATAAGGAGAAAGTGAAGAAATTTGATGAAAAATAGAAGGTTTAGAGCTGGGTGGTTATGAAAGTTTTAAAGAGAGAAGGACGAAAGGTAGAAGAAAGTGAAGGGGTATGGTGATCGGGTCAAAGGGTTTGAAAAACCCTTGACCGTGGACAGAGAGCCTTACCACGCAGCATGAAGTCCACCACAGAGGGTCCGTGGTGAGCTCTGTCTCTTTATTTTCTTCATTTTTCTTGGCACCAGCTCTACATACCGGATTGGACAACACAAGGGGTCCGTGGAGGGATCTGGTATAGCTACTAGCTCCTTATTATTTTTTGTGATTTTTTAATGATTTTTCACTCTTCTTTTTATTTCTTTTTTCACTCTCTTTTTTTGCTGCTTCCTTTTGCTCTCTTTTTGTCTGTTAAACAAAAATAATGCACTATATCCAATCAAAGAAAAGAAAAACTACTAAATGGGAAAAAATTTAGGTTGCCTCCCAAGAAGCGCTATTTTACGGTCGGAAGCTCGACTGTCTCTTCTAGGAGGGCTCGGTATCAGAAAGGTGGTCGACAGCAGGCTTGTCAATAGGGTCCCCCACATCTCCTAATTTTCCTTTGTCTGGGATCTCGAAATCAAACTCTTGCACTAGAAGGTGCCATCTCAAAAGCTCATGATAGAGGTCCTTCTTTGCCATCAAGTGACTCCATTTAACGTCATCCATGTACATAATGAATTTGTAGTGGGCTCCATCACACGGGCTACTACTAAGCTCAACTCCTAAGTCGAAGTCACACTCGATATCATCGATAGGAAGCATGGACTGCACTATTCAAGCAAACCCGTAACAATCACTCATGGGCACCCCATTAGTCACATAAGTCTCATCCTCGACTACACTAGGTGGCATAAGCGCATTAAACTTTACACTAGCATAATCTAGGTCGAGGCCTTCAGATGTAACACATTCAAACACAAAAGGGTCAACATGCTACCAATCATCAAATGAGCCAATCTCATGGAAGTCTATATCTTCTTCTAAAGCAGATGAAGGGGAGGGGATGTTTTGGTTTTCAAAAAAGACAAATTCAACATGACATTCCAGTACATCAAATGTCAAATGTCCTCCCTTCACATCAATTTTGCAACTAGAAGTGACCAAGAAGGGTGCTCTTAGAATAATTTGGCAATACGCATATACGGCCATATCAAAGACGATAAAGTCATCAAGCACACAAAAATCACCTACTTTTATTGGAAGATTCTCTAGAATACCCAAACGGCACTTCATGGAACCATCGGCAAATTGAAGTAAAATAGGTGTTGGTTACAACTCACCTAAACCAAACTTACGAAAAATTGAATAGGGCATAAGACTAATACTTGCACTAAGATCACACAAGGACCTATCAATCCTCACTTGACTGACCATACAAGGACTAGAGAAGCTACTTCGATCTTTAAGTTTAGGGGGAAACTCTTCAGGTACCACCATATCACGCACTCCTCCAAGGGATAGGGTCTAAAACACAGCATTTTTCACCTCACTTTCGGCTCTAGGCACCTCTCCTCCTTCCTCAAGGTCCATACCGATAGACTCCTCTACCCCCCTTCAAGGTAACCCCGTTGCACTACTCATGGGGATTTGCCTCAGGATTACTAGGAAGTCTACTCGAGGGTGAAGATGAAGAAGTAGCTTGTTGAGAAATTTTAGCTTCTAACATCTTATTATGAGTAGTAGGCACATCAACCTTAAAAGCTAATTACTTAATGTACTTACCTTCTTTTGCTGCACCAGAAGCATGCTCTCCATTATGCTCTCTAAGTTGGATTTTTGAGGTGTTTGTTGAGATGAAGTGGTCTTTGAAATCCAAGGTGTGGTCTAAAATTCATTTGAGGTATAGAAGGGATATTAGACCTGTAGGAGAAATCAGGGTGATTCCTCCAACCAGGATTATAGGCGTTAGAGAATGGATCATTGGTCAGTCTATGATTAAATTGTTGATAAGATGACTAGTTCACTAACATGTTGAGCAAATGGACTCCTAACTTGACAATTCACGGTCAAGTGATCAATAGACCATAAATTTTACATGATGGGGGAGGGTTACTTAAATTAATAGAATTAACATTCAATCGTTCTAGCCTTTAAGACATGGCATATACCTTAACAGAAAGCATAAAGATAGCATCAAGTTCTAATTTTCCTCTAACCTTCTTGGGTTGGCTTCTCTTATTAGACCATTGGTAGTTATTTAGTGCCATCCCTTCAATAAGATTGTAGGCTTCGTCTTCAGTCTTGTTCATAAGTGTACCTCCCGCTATCGCGTCTATAGTAGACCTTACCAGTTGGGTGACTCTGATATAGAAAGCTTGCACTAACATCGACCATTGAACGCCATGACGTGGACATAGCCTCAATAGGTCCTTAAAACGCTCCTAGGCTTTATATAATGATTCATCCTCCCTTTGAGCAAAAGTGATGATTTGGTGTCTTAAACTTGCTGTCTTGTTAGGAGGAAAGAAATTCACACGAAAGACTTTAGTGAGCTTATCCCATATTGTGATGCACCCCAAAGGAAAAGAACGTAGCCACGCTTTTGCCTTGTCCCTTAATGAAAAGGGAAATAACTGCAATCGTATAGCATCGGTGGAACCACCATCGAGCTTCAATGTGTTGCACACATTTAAGAATGCCGAGAGATGTAAGTTAGGATCTCCTAGCGAGTTGCCTCCAAATTGGGATTGTTGCACCATAGAAATAAGAGCTGGCTTAAGCTCCAAGTCGTGGGCGTCCACATTGGGTCGAAAAATATTAGAGGTAATGTCTTGGACCGCCAGTGTGATAAAATCCTGAAGTCTTTCGTCATCTCCTCCTCTCGCCATCGTTGAAGAGCCTTATTAAGCTTTGGCTC
This sequence comes from Carnegiea gigantea, assembly GCA_029747015.1. NCBI lineage: Eukaryota > Viridiplantae > Streptophyta > Magnoliopsida > Caryophyllales > Cactaceae > Carnegiea > Carnegiea gigantea. The sequence continues at coordinate 39,575 of JAKOGI010002742.1, forward strand.
TTTTCTCCTCTAACTCCAACTTCTTCCTCCTAGAACAAAACATCCTTTCTATTTCCCGATCAAATTCAAATGGAAAGGGACTTCGCATAAAAGTGGAAAGATCACGCAAAAATCACCACAAAACACTACCAATGCAAACCAAGAAAATACAACGAAAAAGAAAAACACAAAAAATACTTAGTTAATCTAAATAACCGAACTCAATATCCATAAATTAGCCCTCAATGGCGCTAAAAACATTATTGTCCCCACAAGCACATGGTTGTTACAGTATGGTTTTAATATCGATCCCATAGAGACCAAGTGTAATCTATCAGGTTTTAACCTATTATAAAAGGATAAGCTACCAAATTTTTAATGGGTTGTCTCAACTATCACTATTTAACTATTGAAAATTCAATCAAATTAAAAACATCTGGGGAATTGTTTTACCTAGTAAAGGGTTAGATCGTTGGATCTAAATATGCACTTTATCTGGATTGGATGATTCAAAGGCGTGCAATCAAGCTAAGAATTCAATATTTTCTTTCAAAACAAACTGAATTGCCTAAACTAACCAATTAACATTCTTTCAAATATCCTTGGTTTAGCCTTGATTATGAATTCTTAATTGTTAGAATTTTCCTCTTCACAAACAACTCTCTTTCATATAGTCGTTAAATGAAGTTTTAGCTTTGTTGCTCTAATACTGAGTTTCTCCTTTCAGTACTTCACTCAACTATCTACTGTATGTAAGCTAATCTGGCCAAAATTTACTCACAATCGTTCATCTACAAGATAGAATTCAATCAAACCAATTTTAATAAAGCATAAATATTGAAAATTAGAGATCCAGCATCAATACTTTGGTTAAGAAGTCCCTAGATTAAGAAAAACTACTCACACATAGTTGAAATAATCAACATCTAAACAAAAGTTTAAGAAGAGATTAGGAGGGGAAGAAAGCTCAGCAACTATGGTGGTCTTTAATGGCTTCCCAAACTCCAAGCCTCCATGTGTCAATCTTTCACTCTAATCCCCTCTCTTACTCTAAAGAACTTGAAAACAAATCCTAAAAACTACTGATAGAAGTGAATGTTGGATGCTTTGGCTTTCTATGATCTCCCCTCTTTGTAGCCGAACAAACCCAATTTAAGCATTAACTCAGCCGTCCTCAACCACAAGATGAAGGAAGATGAAGAGGTGAGCAGTTTCAAGCTCACCAAGGATCGTGGCCTTCACCACGAAGGGTCTGTGGTTGCCTCTGTCTCAACATTCTCTGGTTCTTCTTTATTATCCACGGGTATGGTGATTTAGGGGCATCTGTGGGGAGTCAAAATATGCTCTATTAGGGCTAAAGAAAGGGCAAAAATGTCCAGAAACTTGTAAAACATAGAAGAGAACCATGCCCAAGTGTAAAATGAGAAAAGGAGTATAGATTATAACATTAATTTCATAATTCTCCCTAAAAATGTAGCAAAATGGCCCTAAAATGAAGTGCATTCTAGGCACCTATTATGCACAGTTGGTAGATAGCTTAAGGCAAGGCTGGAAAGGCCGACTAGTACATGTTCAATAAGCAGAAGGGTTTTATGATTGCCTTTGACAAGAAGTCAAAGATGAAGAATTAGAAAAATGACTTCCTCTTCATCCATCGGGTGAATGGCTGGACCAAGCTCCTGTTCAATCCCAAATTATGATATTTTATACCCTTTTATTGTCTAATATTTGCTCGAAATAAATAATTAAAATATAATTTTAATAATGATTTTTATGTATTTTGTAGGAACTGAGGACACTATGAAAAATAAGTTAAGTTGCTCAAACAAGTGCAAGGATTGGATCAGATTAGAGTTACCAAGAAAGAAAGGAAGAAAATTAAAAAAAAACGTTGGACCCATGAATTGAGGCTAATCCGCGGCCCAGCGAGCCTTGGCACCCGGTTCGCCCTTTCCAGCCCACTCTTCCCCTCTTCTTTTCCCTCTTTTCTTTTTCTTCTTTTGGGCTCGGCTTCCCCTCCTTCCGAGGCCCAAATGCATGCTTCCCCTTCTCTCTTCCCAGTGGGCCCGGTTCTTCCCCTTCCCAGCCCACCTCTCTATTTTCCTTACTTAAGATCACGCCCGAGGGACGTGACTTCTGTCTCACCTCTTTTCTTCTTCTTTCCCCTACGTAACCCAGAGCTCGAAACCCCCTTCTCAGCTCTGCCTCTTCATCTGCTCCAACACAGCCATGGCAACTCTCTTTATCCTCCCTCATTTATTGCATTAATTTTCATTTCCGTTATCCTTCTTCATCATCAGCAGTTTAACGGTTTCGAATCATTAAGGGGAGGTTTAATTCGGGATTGAAGGGGGAAGTCGAGAGGTTGGAGGTCGGCATTTGTGGAGCCCTCAAATGGAGATTAAAGGGCAACAGTGGAAAAGATTAACATAGCATAGAGTAGTAGTTCTTTCCGTTTCTCTGAGTTCTGTTCTTTGTTTTTTCCAGTTGCAAATCCAAAAAAAATTATTCTGAAATTATACAAATTGGGTTGCTTTTATTGAATTCGCATTTCGAGATTGCTTCTTGAATGAAGAGGGTTCTCTACTGGCATCAAATTCATGGTTTGAATCAAATTTAACTGGGTCTTTCTTTGCTCTATTTCTTCACTTTGCTCTGCGTCAATGGTTGGGTTGTTTGTATGAAAAATAAATCATTACAGCTAAGTGTTGCGGGCTCAACTTATTTAGAGTTTGGTGCTTCATTCGTATTTTAGTGCTTTCGTTTTGCAAGTTAGAGCTTACAATTCTATGAATTAATATTGTTTACTTAATCTAATAGTTGGAAGAATAACTTGACCTTGGTGTTGGATAATTTTAGCATTTAGTTTTAATTTAGTTTAGAATTTTTAGTAATCTAGTTTCACCACCATCCCTGAGGACGATACCCGTAATTCATACAATGATAAACCGTGCGCTTGCGGAAATCACAACAAGTTTTTGGTGCTGTTGCTGGGGATGGCGTTGTGAAATTTGGTTACATCGAGTCGTAGTTTGATTGTTGGAGTCGTTAGAGCCGTTTTCATTTTAGTTTTCGTTGAGTCGTTATTTTTGTTTTAGCAGGTTAGTTTAGTTTTAATTTTGAATTTAGTTTATATTTTGATTTTGATTTTTGTTTTCATTAGGATTAGTTTAATTTTAATTTTTAGATGCTTTCATTGTTGAAAAAACAGTACTAACGAATTTTGTTTTTGTGCAGCAAAAGAGGCAAAAAAGATCTGATCTGGAATTAGTTAAAAGTGCAGATTTTTCACTCTACTCGAATTTTCTGGGCAAATTCTGGTGTGATTTTTGCTATTTTGATATGTTTCTTAGATTTAGAATAATTTTTAGAGTTTGTGTGAATTTTGTGGTATTTTTGGAGCTGTCATGATTTTTCTGTGAATTTTCAAATTAATATTATATTTGCATTTTTCTGCACTATTCAGGGACAGAAAAAAATTCGAGAAAAATTATATTTATGTCCCTTGAGTTTATGTGAATTGGAATTTTCTGCACAGTTCTGGAACAGAAAAAAATTGAAAGAAAAATATGTCCATGTCTCTTGTGATTATGTTGAATTTTCTGTGTATATAGTTCTGATTTAGAGTTTGATTTTTTGTTTTAATTTTATTTTTTGCTTTTTTTATGCTTTAGTCTATTTTCGATTTTCTGTTTTTGTAGTTCAAATAAAATGAAAAGGAATGATGCTCACGTCTTGTGCTTATTTTCTATTTTGTGTATTTGGTCATTTCTTATTGATTGAGTTTTTTGGTAATATAGCTTTCTTTTTGTTAGTTTATTTTGTTTCGTTCCTTTAATTATTTGAATCTCTTGTTTTTGCTGTAGTCATGAATTTGTAATTAGTATCCTAGAGTCATTTTCATTTTCTTTCTTTACAAAAAAAAAAAAACCCTTAAAAAAAATTTTAAAAAACTGAAAATCCTAAAAATTAAAAAAATTTGGAAAAAAAAACAGAGAGAGAAAAAACCAGTGTTTAATTTCCCACAGCTTGAGCTTAAACCTTTCTGGAGTTATCCATCTAGGTTTAATGTTTACCGTGCTCAATTGAATCAAAATTTTGAGAAATGGGAAATTTGTGAGGTCATAGCCTTGGGTTTAAATTCTGAATTTAGTGGTCATGTTGCATCTATGTGCCCAGGTGGTTTGCTAGGATTATTATCTAGAACTCCAGATGAGGTTTGGGACTTCTTTGAGTATTTAGCTTGGGATAATTATGCATTTGAACAAGCTAGACCGAATTTACAATACCCAACTCATGATGAGTCTGTTTTTCCTGCGAATCCTTACCCCCGAGATCACTCGAAAGACTTCTATGACCCCTCTCCTGTTTCTGTGCCTCCTGTTTGGTGCGGTTATTGTGAATCCTCTTGTCATGATGTTTGTTCTTGTCCATATCGTGATGCTACGTGTGCAAGTATGGAAAAGAGAATTAATGAATTGACTAATAAGATGTTAGAGATTATGAAAGTGAGAATTACTGAATATTCTCACTGTTTCAGTCAAAGTAGGGAGAATTGTGGTGATTCTGACTCTAGTTTAGGATCTCCTAAGCCTGGAGTTAGTCTTTCTGATGACTTTGAGCCTTTTTATCTTGTTAGGCCTAGCTCGAATGATGATATGCTTTTGCCTAGCCTCGACTAAGAGAATGACCTCCCCATGCCTCTATCCCCAGACCTTGCACCTGAATCTAGCTCACATGTGGATATCACTGATGATGTCCTCATTTACACCGACCCACCCACCCCTTTTAATGACTCTTTTGAGTCCAAGGAGGGTCAGGAATCTGAGAATGCTAGTGAGCTGGACACAAGCATCACTGCAGACTTTAAGCACCATGACCTAGATGACTTAGAAGATATTTCTGTCTAGGAACCATGTGAGGCGGAAATTGTGCCCACTAATTTGGAATTTAATGATGATATTCTTTTCGTAGAGTATGAAACTTTTTCATGTGGATTTGATGTCAATGAAAATTTTGATGAGGGTTTTGGTATTGAATATGAATCATTCTCTTTTGACCCTCTACTACCTCATGACTCATTCCCTGTTGAATATGATTCATTCTCTTTTGATGTCCCTGTGGGTTTGGATGTGGCCATGTGTGTTGACTATGAATCCTTTTCTTTTGGCCCCATCCAAGCTAACCTCCTTTTTGAGTCTCACAAGTCTGAAGTTGTTGAGTCTGGGTCCTTTATACCCATGGTTGCCAATTTTGACCAGCCTCCTATGCGTATTGAACTTAAGAGACTTGTGGATTTAGGACCCACTGTTTTGCCCAGACCATTCATTCATGATGATCACCTTTCTAGGCCGATGACCTCTCCCCTGGCGCATTTTGAATACGTCTACTTGTTTGGTGTTTGGGCTCACCAGTTCGATAAGTTGAAAATGGCCCTTACTTGTGCTGAATTGACATGGTGGATATACTCTTTATGGTTCCAACTCTTTGCTTCTTTCTGTTTCCATCTTCTTAAGAGTTGGTCTTCGTTATATGATAAGCTGCTACGTGCTTTGCTGGGTTTTGATTTGAATAATAGCTTGTGATTTGTAATAGAGTGGATGATGCTCCATGGACCTTATCTGAGTGAGGCTATAGCTTAGGTGTAATTCTGCACCTGACCTGGTATACTCGTTTCTCTTTATCTTCTCTTTTTAATTGTGTTTTCTTTTGTATATATTTGTTGCTTTGTTTTATTTTTATTGTTTTCTTTTTGGGTTTTAGAGACATGTCCTTTTTGTTTTTGCGTCTTCTTTTTATTTCTTTCTTTTTTGGCTTTATTTTGGGTTTTTATGGTTCTTTCCACTCCCAATGAGCACATTGTGCGATTTAGGTGTGGAGATGGGGAAAACTTTGAAATAAAAAATAAAAAAAAATTTAAACATTCAAACAGATTTTTGTTTTGTTTTTGGGAAAGTTTTGTACTATTTTGATCAACTTAAATCCCTTGTACTTGATTTTTAGCTTGTAGGTACGCATGATGTGCATGTTAGGTCTCCATCTTCAGTGTGTCATTCTTAGCCCTAATTCTAACCTCATCTGTTCATTATCACTGTATGATCCAATCCCTATTTCTTTCATCCTTATTGTCTCAAGGTCTTAATTTTTCATGATCGGCTCTCCCACCTGTTTAGGCACAATTACTTTGATTTTTGTCTTGAAAAATAAGAGGAAAAAAAAAGAGACAAAAATGCTGGAAAAAAATGGTAAATACAAACTGAAAAAAAAAAGAGAATTGAAAAGAAGAATTTGAAAAAAAAATGAATGAAATTTGGAATGACAAGTAACCCTTTGAGGCATGTGCTACTGGGTGGTACCCTTTGAGATAATATTGCTACTGGAAAAGCTTGCATCCAATATTTATGATTCCATAATGTAATTTGTGTCAGTTAAGTGGGGTTAAGTCTGATTTTGGTAAACCTAAGCCGTAGGATGATGAGACACTTACACACAAGCACAGGGACGGATTCAAAGCTGTTGTGTACAAGTGGGGTCAAAAATTAGTGCTTTGATGTCATTCATGGGTAGAGAGCCTTGATGTGTATATTATGTTTATATGCATGCCAATATCTTTGCTACATGGGTGCTTTAGTTGATTAGAATGTGTATATATCTTTCCCCAGTTTTGCACTTATTAATTTTTGAAAAAAAAGAAGAAAAAAATTTCGATTTTCTGTTTTTGTTTTCTTTTATAGATTTTGTGAGTATATCTTCTGCAAACTCCCACGAGATCTTACTCGTCCACTAAGGGTAACCTAGGGGTTTAAAGGACTTGTTGCACATGCTAAGTGCAATCATGATTCCTACGAAAGTGAGTTAGGGTTTTCTTTTATTTTCTAGGATTTTTAGTTTTGGCTTACTCAAGGACGAGCAAAACTTAGGTGTAGGGGTATTTGTTCAATCCTAAATTATGATATTTTATACCCTTTTATTGTCTAATATTTGCTCAAAATAAATAATTGAAATATAATTTTAATAATGATTTTTATGTATTTTGTAGGAACTGAGGACACTATGAAAAATAAGTAAAGTTCCTCAAACAAGTGCAAGGATTGGATCAGACTGAAGTTACCAAGAAAGAAAGGGAAAAAATAAAAAAAAATGTTGGACCCATGAATTGAGGCCAGTCCGCGGCCCAGCGAGCCTTGGCACCCGGTCCGCCCTTTCCAGCCCACTCTTCCCCTCTTCTTTTCCCTCTTTTCTTTTTCTTCTTTTGGGCTCGGCTTCCCCTCCTTCCGAGGCCCAAATGCATGCTTCCCCTTCTCTCTTCCCAACGGGCCCGGTTCTTCCCCTTCCCAGCCCACCTCTCTATTTTCCTCACTTAAGATCACGCCCGGGGGACGTGACTTCCGTCTCACCTCTTTTCTTCTTCTTTCCCCTGAATAACCCAAAGCTCGAAACCCCCTTCTCAGCTCTGCCTCTTCATCTGCTCCAACATAGCCATGGCAACTCTCTTTATCCTCCCTCATTTATTGCATTAATTTTGGTTTCCGTTATCCTTCTTCGTCATCAACAGTTCAGCGGTTTTGAATCATTAAGGGGAGGTTTAATTCGGGATTGATGGGGGCAGTCAAGAGGTTGGAGGTCGACATTTGTGGAGCCCTCAAATGGAGATTAAAGGGCATCAGTAGAAAAGATTAACATAGCGTAGAGTAGCAGTTCTTTTCGTTTCTCTGAGTTCTGTTCTTTGTTTTTTCCAGTTGCAGATCCAAAAAAAATTATTCTGAAATTATGCAAATTAGGTTGCTTTTATTGAATTCGCATTTCGGGATTGCTTCTTGAATGAAGAGGGTTCTCTACTGGCATCAAATTTATGGTTTGAATCAAATTTAACTGGGTCTTGCTTTACTCTGTTTCTTCACTTTGCTCTGCATCAATGGTTGGGTTGTTTGTATGAAAAATAAATCATTACAGCTAAGTGTTGTGGGCTCAACTTATTTAGAGTTTGGTGCTTCATTGGTATTTTAGTGCTTTCGTTTTGCAAGTTAGAGCTTACAATTCTATGAATTAATATTATTTACTTAATCTAATAGTTGGTAGAATAACTTGACCTTGGTGTTGGATAATTTTAGCATTTAGTTTTAATTTAGTTTAGAATTTTTAGTAATCTAGTTTCACCACCATCCCTGAGGACGATACCCGTAATTCATACAATGATAAACCGTATGCTTGCGGAAATCACAACAAGTTTTTGGCGCTGTTGCCGGAGATGGCGTTGTGAAATTTGATTACATCGAGTCGTAGTTTGATTATTGGAGTCATTAGAGCCGTTTTCGTTTTAGTTTTCGTTGAGTCGTTATTTTTGTTTTAGCAGGTTAGTTTAGTTTTAATTTTGAATTTAGTTTATATTTTGATTTTGATTTTTGTTTTCGTTAGGATTAGTTTAATTTTAATTTTTAGATGGTTTCATTGTTGAAAAAACAGTACTAACGAATTTTGTTTTTGTGCAGCGAAAGAGGCAAAATAGAACTGATCCAGAATTAGTTAAAAGCACAGATTTTTCACTATATTCGAATTTTCTGGGCAAATTTTGGTGTGATTTTTGCTATTTTGATATGTTTCTTAGATTTTAAATAATTTTTAGAGTTTGTGTGAATTTTTGTGGAATTTTTGGAGCTGTCATGCTTTTTCTGTGAATTTTCGAATTAATATTCTGTTTGCATTTTTCTGCACTATTCAGGGACAGAAAAAAATTCGAGAAAAATTATATTTATGTCCCTTGAGTTTGTGTGAATGGGAATTTTCTGCACAGTTCTGGAGCAGAAAAAAATTGAAAAAAAAAATATCCATGTCTCTTGTGATTATGTTGAATTTTCTGTGCATATAGTTCTGATTTGGAGTTTGATTTTTTGTTTTAATTTTGTTTTTTGCTTTTGTTTAGGTTTTAGTCTATTTTCTATTTTCTGTTTTTGTAGTTCAAATAAAATCAAAAGGAATGATGCTCACGTCTTGTGCTTATTTTCTATTTTGTGTATTTGGCCATTTCGTATTGATTGAGTCTTTTGGTAATATAGTTTTCTTTTTGTTAGTTTATTTTGTTTCGTTCCTTTAATTATTTGAATCTCTTGTTTTTGCTGTAGTCATGAATTTGTAATTAGTATCCTAGAGTCATTTTCATTTTCTTTCTTTACAAAAAAAAAAAACCCTTAAAAAAATTAAAAAAAACTGAAAATCCTAAAAATTAAAAAATTTTGGAAAAAAAAAAAAGAGAGAGAAAAGACCAGTGTTTAATTTCCCATAACTTGAGCTTGAACCTTTCTGGAGTTATCTATCTAGGCTTAATGTTTACCGTGCTCAATTGAATCAAAATTTTGAGAAATGGGAAATTTGTGAGGTCATAGCCTTGGGTTTAAATTCTGAATTTAGTGGTCATGTTGCATCTATGTGCCCAGGTGGTTTGCTAGGATTATTATCTAGAACTCCAGATGAGGTTTGGGACTTCTTTGAGAATTTAGCTTGGGATAATTATGCATTTGAATAAGCTAGACCCAATCTACAATACCCAACTCATGATGAGTATGTTTGTCCTGCGAATCCTTACCCCCGAGATCACTCGAAAGACTTCTATGACCCCTCTCCTATTTCTGTGCCTCCTGTTTGGTGCGGTTATTGTGAATCTTCTTGTCATGATGTTTGTTCTTGTCCATATCGTGATGCTACGTGTGCAAGTATGGAAAAGAGAATTAATGAATTGACTGATAAGATGTTAGAGATTATGAAAGTGAGAATTACTTAATATTCTCACTGTTTCAGTCAAAGTAGGGACAATTGTGGTGATTCTGACTCTAGTTTAGGATCTCCTAAGCCTGGAGTTAGTCTTTCTGATGACTTTGAGCCTTCTTATCTTGTTAGGCCTAGCTCGAATGATGATATGCTTTTGCCTAGCCTCGACCAAGAGAATGACCTCCCCATGCCTCTATCCCCAGACCTTGCACCTGAATCTAGCTCACATGCGGATATCACTGATGATGTCCTCATTTACACCGACCCACCCACCCCTTTTAATGACTCTTTTGAGTCTGAGGAGGGTCAAGAATCTGAGAATGCTAGTGAGTTAGACATAAGCATCACTGCAGACTTTAAGCGCTATGACCTATTTGACTTAGAAGATATTTCTGTCCAGGAACCATGTGAGGCGAAAATTGTGCCCACTAATTTGGAATTTAATGATGATATTCTTTTTGTAGAGTATGAAACTCTTTCATGTGGATTCGATGTCAATAAAAGTTTTGATGAGGGTTTTTGTATTGAATATGAATCATTCTCTTTTGACTCTCTACTACCTCATGACTCATTCCCTGTTGAATATGATTCATTCTCTTTTGATGTCCCTGTGGGTTTGGATGTGGCCATGTGTGTTGACTATGAATCCTTTTCTTTTGACCCCATCCAAGCTAACCTCCTTTTTGAGTCTCACAAGTCTGAAGTTATTGAGTCTGGGTCCTTTATACCCATGGTTGCCAATTTTGACCAGCCTCCTATGCTTATTGAACTTAAGGGACTTGTGGATTTAGGACCCACTGTTTTTCCTAGACCATTCGTTCATAATGATCACCTTTCTAGTCCGATGACCTCTCCCCTGGCTCATTTTGAATACGTCTGTCTGTTTGGTGTTTGGGCTCACCAGTTCGATAAGTTGAAACGGGCCCTTACTTATGCCGAATTGACATGGTGGATATACTCTTTATGGTTCCAACTCTTTGCTTCTTTCTGTTTCCATCTTCTTGAAAGTTGGTCTTCATTATATGATAAGCTCCTACGTGCTTTACTGGGCTTTGATTTGAATAACAGCTTGTGATTTGTAATGGAGTGGATGATGCTCTATGGACCTTATGTGAGTGAGGCTTTAGCTTAGGTGTAATTCTGCACCTGACCTGGTATACTCATTTCTCTTTATCTTCTCTTTTTAATTGTGTTTTCTTTTGTATATATTTGTTGCTTTGTTTTATTTTTATTGTTTTCTTTTTGAGTTTTAGAGTCATGTCCTTTTTGTTTTTGCGTCTTCTTTTTATTTCTTTCTTTTTCGGCTTTCTTTTGGGTTTTTATGGTTCTTTCCACTCCCAATGAGCACATTGTGCGATTTAGGTGTGGGGGTGGGGAAAACTTTGAAATAAAAAATAAAAAAAAATTTTGAACGTTCAAACAGATTTTTGTTTTGTTTTTGGGGAAGTTTTGTACTATTCTTATCAGCTTAAATCCCCTGCGCTTGATTTTTAGCTTGTAGATATGCATGATGTGCATGTTTGGTCTCCATCTTTAGTGTGTCATTCTTAGCCCTAATTCTAACCCCATCTGTTCATTATCACTGTATGATCCAATCCCTATTTCTTTCATCCTCATTGTCTTAAGGTCTTAGTTTTTCATAATCGGCTCTCCCACCTGTTTAGGCACAATTACTTTGATTTTTGTCTTGAAAAATAAGAGGAAAAAAAAAGAGACAAAAATGCTGAAAAAAATGGTAAATACAAACTGAAAAAAAAAAAAGAGAATTGAAAAGAAGAATTTGAAAAAAAAAAATGAATGAAATTTGGAATGACAAGTAACCCTTTGAAGCATGCGCTACTGGGTGGTACCCTTTGAGGCAATATTGCAACTGGAAAAGCTTGCGTCCAATATTTATAATTCCATAATGTAATTTGTGTCAGTCAAGTGGGGTTAAGTCTGATTTTGGTAAACCTAAGCCGTAGGATGATGAGACACTTACACACGAGCACAGGGACGGATTCAAAGCTGTAGTGTACAAGTGGGGTCAAAAATTAGTGCTTTGATGTCATTCATGGGTAGAGAGCCTTGATGTGTATATTATGTTTATATGCATGCCAATATCTTTGCTACATGGGTGCTTTAGTTGATTAGAATGTGTACATATCTTTCCCCAGTTTTGTACATATTAATTTTTGAAAAAAAAGAAGAAAAAAATTTCGATTTTCTGTTTTTGTTTTCTTTTATAGATTTTGTGGGTATATCTTCTGCAAACTCCTACGAGACTTTACTCGTCCACTAAGGGCAACCTAGGGTTTTAAAGGACTTGTTGCACATGCTAAGTGCAATCATGATTCCTACGAAAGTGAGTTAGGATTTTCTTTTATTTTCTAGGATTTTTAGTTTTGGTTTACTTGAGGACGAGCAAAACTTAGGTGTAGGGGTATTTGTTCAATCCTAGATTATGATATTTTGTACCCTTTTATTGTCTAATATTTGCTCAAAATAAATAATTAAAATATAATTTTAATAATGATTTGTATGTATTTTGTAGGAACTGAGGACACTATGAAAAATAAGTAAAGTTCCTCAAACAAGTGCAAGGATTGGATCAGACTGAAGTTACCAAGAAAGAAAGGGAAAAAATAAAAAAAAATGTTGGACCCATGAATTGAGGCCAGTCCGCGGCCCAGCGAGCCTTGGCACCCGGTCCGCCCTTTCCAGCCCACTCTTCCTCTCTTCTTTTCCCTCTTTTTTTTACTTCTTTTGGGCTCGGCTTCCCCTCCTTCCGAGGCCCAAATGCATGCTTCCCCTTCTCTCTTCCCAGCGGGCCCGGTTCTTCCCCTTCCAAGCCCACCTCTCTATTTTCCTCACTTAAGATCACGCCCGAGGGACGTGACTTCCGTCTCACCTCTTTTCTTCTTCTTTCCCCTACGTAACCCAGAGCTCGAAACCCCCTTCTCAGCTCTGCCTCTTCATCTGCTCCAACATAGCCATGGCAACTCTCTTTATCCTCCCTCATTTATTACATTAATTTTCGTTTCCGTTATCTTTCTTCATCATCAGCAGTTCAACGGTTTCGAATCATTAAGGGGAGGTTTAATTCGGGATTGATGGGGGCAGTCGAGAGGTTGGACGTCGGCATTTGTAGAGCCCTCAAATGGAGATTAAAGGGTAGCAGTAGAAAAGATTAACATAGCGTAGAGTAGCAGTTCTTTCCGTTTCTCTGAGTTCTGTTCTTTGTTTTTTCCAGTTGCAGATCCAAAAAAATTATTCTTGAAATTATACAAATTAGGTAGCTTTTATTGAATTCGCATTTCGGGATTGCTTCTTGAATGAAGAGGGTTCTTTACTAACATCAAATTTATAGTTTGAATCAAATTTAACTGGGTCTTGCTTTGCTCTGTTTCTTCACTTTGCTCTGCGTCAATGGTTGGGTTGTTTGTATGAAAAATAAATCATTACAGCTAAGTGTTGTGGGCCCAACTTATTTAGAGTTTGGTGCTTCATTCGTATTTTAGTCCTTTCATTTTGCAAGTTAGAGCTTACAATTCTATGAATTAATATTGTTTACTTAATCTAATAGTTGGTAGAATAACTTGACCTTGGTGTTGGATAATTTTAGCATTTAGTTTTAATTTAGTTTAGAATTTTTAGTAATCTAGTTTCACCACCATCCCTGAGGACGTACCCGTAATTCGTACAATGATAAACCGTACGCTTGTGGAAATCACAACAGCTCCCTACATGAAATAAGGATGGGCCAGTTAGGAAACTATTTAGTGAACCGACCGAGGCCGAAGAAGCAACTGCCTAATACATTCATTACATCATTCGAGAGGACAACAGACTACTTCCACTCCCCACCTTTATGTCCCAAATAATCGGCAAGGGAAAGGAACCCTAGCATAGAAGGGTCAAGTCAAGTGATGAAGAATAACTGAACTGGGTCCCTAAGCTCTCTTACTTTGGAAACAACTTCTTTCTTACGATGGTCGGGCTTCTCATAATGTAAAAGATTTCTGAGGATATTTCTCATTTTCTCACTCTCTTCTGATCCTATGAATCTAGCCTGACTTCTTCTTCCTCTTTGTAAAGCAAGCCTATGCCACCTTGTTGTGCATTGAGTCTGGGGATGCAACCCCCGAAGAGATTGCCGAGGGCTAGGCTTAGCTTGGCAAATAAAGGAAGAAAGATGCCAGTGCTTCGAACCTCAGGCTCTAAGGGTACAGGTCACTTTTCTTACTCCCCAATTATCCACGATACATATCCCTTCTCTTTTCTGACTTGTTTTATGGTGGAGGCCAAAATACTTCAGTGAACCACAAATATGCCGGCCCTCACGCTCAGCCTCCCCCCTATGGTCACCAGAAGTCACAGAGGGCCTTAGACTGGTCCAACTAGGGCAACTGCCCAACCAAGGTTCTCCAAATGAGGCCACACCAGCTAAGGGCTCTCGTCAGATAGAAACCTTTGGTGTGTCGACTCATTGTGTTAGTTCAGGTGGAGCAAGAGGATCGTTACCTCTGAGTGGCTCTTAGGGAAGTCACCATATGACCTAACAGTAGGTCATGAAGGCGTCGCCCCGAAGATATGCTGGCGCCGTTAACATCCCACAGCTGGGCCCTCCAATGAAGTTTGTGTTTGTCCAAAGGCTTCCCTAGTATCAGGATCTTGCTCCCTCACCATCTCCCGATGCCTAGTTGGTCACCCACGAATAGGTGTTCGTGGCAGTGGTTGGATTGTATACTCCCTTAACCTTTTAGTTGTACTTGCATTCTTCTCTTCGCCTTTCTGAAATATGCTGAATGAAAATTTTTGGAGGCCTTCGCTCGAGCTCTCAGGCCGATGATGATAGCGTCCTCTATTTCTCATTTAGAGGAGAGAGTCTACCTCCCCTCGGAGGGCTAAAAGAAGCCTGAAGACTCTACGACCAAGCATAAGCGGTGCTAGGAGAAGCTGAAGAAATAAAAGGAAGAGTGGGAGAAAAAGATTGAAGAGCTCCACCGCCAGTTAGAGGATCTGAACATCTAGTTGGAATTCGAGAAGATCACCACCCAGGATAGGGTGGTTGAGGCCAACCACTCGCGGTACCAAAGTGGTCAAGCAAATTCCTGGAGACCCTATCCCCCATGGAGTTCTAGCAAAAGAAGAGGTACTTCCAAGCGTGGGTCCAGTACGTCAAAGATCGCTTTACACCTTTCGTGCTGGTTAAGACCCCGATGAGGTCTTGTTTTAATATAAGGCCCCTAAGGATGCGGAGCTGGGTGACCCGAACAACATGACCTCTCTTAACAGCTAAGGCTTGGTGGTGGATGGCAGTGATGACGAGAACCCCACCATCTAGTGCTGCAGCCCTCTCTTCCACTCCTCTTGGTAGTAGTAGTTCATCTTAGTGGTTTTTATCATATTTTGTAAGGACCATTTACAAGACATCAATGAAATCACCTTTCCCTTTTAACCTTGAATAACAAGTTATGTGGCCTTGGCCCCTAAGCTAAACAACAAGCTAACACCTGGAATTGTTCACTTCTCATTTGTAAATCAAGCCCAGGGTTAAAAACTAACATCTTTGTTTCCTCTAAAAGCTGTGCGAATGGCTATGGGTCATCCTGTAGGGCCCTTAGCCCCTTAGGCCTAAAGGCTTAGCCAATGGCCAACGACCATGCTTGAGGATCCTTTAGTCCCTTGGGGCTAAAGGCGTAGCAAATAGGCATGGGTTGCGCTGTAGGACCCTTAGCCCCTGAAGGGCTAAAGTCGTTTAGGCCACTTAAAACGCAAAAGAGTTTCTGTGATTACTAGGGGAGCATTCTCATTAATTTGGCAATGTCACTACATCGATCCACTGTTACTTTTGACACCCAGGGTATGACAATAGGAAAACGTTTAGAAAAGGCACTAGCTTGATCTAAAAAGTATCAAGAATGGTATTTTCTTAAGTACCACCAGGCTATGTTCGCGGGATGCTCTTTCCTTACAGTGTGATTAGTTGATATGTTCCGAGATGGACTTGCTCCTTGATTACATATGGGCCTTCCCAATTGGCACTCAACTTTCTATGTTCGTTTGACGTTACCACGGCTTCAATTCACCTAAGCACAAGATCGCCTAGTTTGATTAGTTACTCTAACTGACCTATTATAGAATCGGACGGTTCTTAACTTATATAGGGCTTTCTGAATGTATGTGTCACCACGCACAAATCGTAGTAAGTCTATGGCTCCTCTTAGGTCTAAGTTGTTGAAGGTTTCCTGAAACATGGTGGGACGGTGAGTGTGGAGATCCACTTCTGCAAGAACGGCTTCTAAGCCCTACAAAAGCAGGAAGAATATTTTGCCCATTGTGGTTTTCTCGGTGGTGCATATAAACCACAAGATACTAGGTAACTCATCAGCCCGTTTTCCTTTGGCGTCATCTAGCTTCTTCTGTAAGCTGTCTAGGATTACCTTCTTCGCAGCCTCGGCTTAGCCATTTGTCCGTGGATGTGCGACTGTACTAAATCATGTTTGGCACCTGAAGTCCTGTAGGAAATGCTTGATCTTATTAGTGCCAAAATAACACCCATTATCAAAGATCATGGCACATGGCACAAAAAATGTGGTGATGTCATTCATCTATATGAATTTTCGTACCTCAATCATTATGATGGAAGCCACGACTTCGGTTTCTACCCATTTGGTAAAGTAGTCCACAGCCACCAAAAGGTACTTTCGCTATCTGGTGGCCTAAAGAAATAGCCCCAAGATATCTATGTCCCATTTGGTAAAGGGTAGCAGGCTCAGGATAAAGGTGAGTAAGGTGAAGAGCTTCCTTTCTACCGGGGAAAATGTCTGTGACTTCTCGCATTTCATAAGTAGGTTCATGGCATCATCCCTTAAGGATAGCCGATAGTAGCCAGTGCGTATAGCTGCAATTGTAAGTGGTCGTCCTTTTATGTGCGACCTATACACCCTTCATGGACCTCTTTTAGGATTTTCTCACCCATTTTACGTCTTACACATCGTAGCAAAGGCTGAGCGTGAGAATGTTCGTACAAGATTCCTTCCTTCACACAAGATCAACCACTCAACATTTTTCTTAATACATTTTGCCCCCTTGGCATCTAGGGGAAGGGTTCCGTTGACCACATATGCTACGATAGGATCCATCCAAGTGGAACTCCAATCGAAGCACATGATTTCCCTAGGGTCTATAGTTCTCTCAGTTAGCGCATCGCCCTAGCAATTCTCAAATCACGGGATGTGAATGATCGAGAAATTCTTCGGCCCACTGGTGGCTTCCAAAACTCGATGGAGATGGGCCCTCATAGCGTCATCCTTGGTCTCATAATTCCTATTAAGTTGGCTAACAACCTGCTAAAAATCTGAATAAGCTAACAAAGTCTCTGCTAGTCGTATAATAGAGTTCTATTCTGGGTATCAGGGCTTCATACTCCGCCTTATTATTAGAGGCCTTGAACATGATTTTGAGGGCATGCTCTTTCTTTTCTTCATAGGGAGTTTCTATGATGAGACTAGCCCCAGTGCTGCCTTTGGTAGATGACCCATCTACATAAAGGCTCCATAAGTTAGCATGTAGAAGCTGGGGGGTTTTGTGTCGATACTTTCAGTAAAAAAGTCAGCCAAGGCTTATGCCTTAGTAGTGCACCATACTTTAACATCGATACCATATCATCATAACTTGACCACCCATTTGAGTAGGCTACCAGAGGCATCTAATTTCTATAAGATATTCTTTAGAGGCTGGTTTGTCAAGACTGCGACCTTGTGTGCCTCAAAGTAGGGGCAGAGCTTTCGACTTACGAGAACCATGGTGTAAGCAAACTTCTACATAAGAGGATAGTTTAGCTTTGCTCTTGCAAGGGCATGGCTTGCATAACAAATGGGGATTTGCTCCCTCTCTCTTTTGATAAACAGGACAGCACTAACTACCTGCTCTGACACAGTCAAGTAAAGGAGCAAAGGCTTGCCTTAGGCCGAACTGGCTATCTTCGGCAGATGAGATAAATATTCTTTCAGTCATTGGAATGCGACATCCGCCTCCTGATTCCATTTAAAGTGGGCACGTCCTCTCAGGAGCCGAAAGAGGGGTTGACACTTCTCAGTTGTCATTAACTTGAAATCGCTAACACTGTGATGCATCAACCGTTAGACTTCCTTCATGTTCCACGAGGGCTTCACGTCAAGCATTGCCTGCTCCTTGACTTGTTAGGATTCTATATCCCGGTTGCTGATCATGAACCCCAAGAACTATCCAGACTTTACCTAAAAAATGCACTTCTTAGGGTTAAGCTTCATGTCATACTTACGAAGGACTTAGAACATCTCTTACAAGTCCATGGAGTGTCCCTTATCCAATGCACTCTTAATAATCATGTCAGCAATATACACCTTTATATGTTTCCTAATGAGAGGCTCGGACACTTTGCTTACTAGTTGTTAGTAAGGGGCCCTCATATTCTTGAGTCTAAAGGGTATAACCTTGTAGCAATATAGTTCGCAATCTATAATGAAGGCCATCTTCTCTTGATCCTCCTGATGCAAGGGAATTTGATGATATCTAGAAAAGGTGTCCATGAAGCTTAGCATTCCGTGTGTAGATGTGGCGTCTACCAACTTATCAATTTTAGGTAGTGGATAGCTTTCCTTTGGAAAAGTCTCATTGAGATCTGTAAAGTTGACACACATTCGCCAAGTTCCGTTGGGCTTCTTAACTAGAACTACATTTGAAATCACTCTGGGTACTAGTATTCCCGAATAAACCAGGCATTTAAAAGTTTCTAGACATCCTCGTTTACGGACATGCATCGTTTAGCTCCCATATGGATTTCCTTATGTGCTATCGGCTTATGGGCCGAATCAACATTCAGATGGTGCTTTATGAATGTTGATTCTATTCTAGGCATTTCCTCTGCCTCGAACACGAAGATACTACAGAAGGCTCATAAGAGCTTGTCGTGTTTGCTTTGCCATTTCATGGCTAATTTTAACCACACGGGTTGGGCATCCCTCCTCCAAGAGCCATGTCTCCACGTCATCTGTGACTTCGTGGTGGGGATATCCTTGATCCGTGGTTTTAATCATGCAAATGGCCAAGGCTTCAACCATAAGGGGAGCATGACCCGGAGCTTCTTTGGCTAGGAAGTAGCTATCGGGACCTCACGATGATCTTAGCGCTTGACTAAGGGCTTCATGCTAACTAAGTAGCACTCTCGAGAAATCTGCTGATATTTGAAGAGTTTTCCTGTGCTACCTTCATCAGCCCCGTACTGAATCTGATTAAGATAAGGCGCGATGATGATTATAACCTTATATAAGGTAGACCGACCTATGATGGCCTTATATGTGGTGGGTATGTCGATGATCATAAAGTCAACTTATAAGTTCCTCAATTTGGTCTTATCCCTGAACTGTAGGGGCAAATAGATCACACCCTCTGGGGTCACCGTCCTACCGTTAAAACCTAGGATAGCATTTACAAATGGCGTGATGTCCCTCCTCGTGTGCTTGAGTTTCTTGAGGCAGTCCCATGTGATGACATCGCCAGAACTCCCTACATTAACTTGAATTCTATGCATAAGGGGATTGGCCACATTCAGCTCAACCATCATGGGATCATCACAAGGGGAGGTAAGGGCATGACCCCCCGCCCGTCGAAGACCATGGTAGGAATCCTGCTGCATAATTGTGCCTCCCACTTTGTATGGGAAATGCCTTCGGCATGCCCCCGGGCTATGGTGGCTATGACCTCAGTGGAACACTCTTCCTTATGCAAATCCTCTCGGGGCTGAGCTTGTCCTTTGCTCAAGGCTTTCTGTTCTCATTTCAAGAATCAATCGAGACAACCTTTTTCTGTGAGTTGACGGAGACCTTCTTTAGCTCCGTACAGTCCGCAGTAGTGTGGCCATTTTGCTCGTCAAGTTCACAGTACTTCCCTGCTTCGTGTGGTTTGTCACAAGCTGCGGTTTTCTAACATGAGATACCCTTTTGCTCTCAACAATTATGCATGAGGGCACTGCATTAAAACGCTAGTCCTAGGCTTCATTTCTCTGCCTCCTCTAAGCCCTTATAGGGTTTCTTTCCTTAGTGACCCTGCTCTTTTGAGGACCATCCCCTATTACTATGTAGATCTCAACTGCCCTGATAAAGTTGGCTGCCTCTTTAAGGGCCTCAACCTGGGAAGTTTCTTTTTACTCGGCCAATGAAAACTTGAACCGCCTACACGTTAGGCTATTTAGCAAGGTGGTGTAAGCAACTCCATACTCTGGGTTTGGGATGAGGACAACTTCTTGGTGGGGCCTCTTCACAAACTCCACCAATGATTCATTCAAACCCTACTTGATCTTGGACAAGTGTATGCTAGTTTAACTTTCTTTACGGATAGCAATGAATGGACTCACAAAATGGTTGAATAAGTCCTGACAGTAGGTAACGCTCCTACGAGGGAGGCCATTGCACTGGACCTAGGCTATTCTCTTTCGAATGGTCGGGAAATATCGGTAATAGGCCGTGTCATCCACGTCCTAGACATGCATTTGGGTTTTATATGCCCCAAATGCTCCTTGGGGTTAGTGCTCCCATCGTACAACTCCAAATTCGGTATTTTCACCTTCCTTCACCTTAGGGCATTCATGATCTTGTCACTTAACAGTGTGGCAAACAGCATGGGCCTGGGTGGGTGGCCATTCCAGGTAACTTAAAAGGGGTCAACGGCTTTCCCTTTGCCTTAGCTATCTAGGGAATCCTGCATTGTGCATTACTCCTTATGGGGTTATGCCACGAGTGACTAGCCCTTGTTGACTCCTGACTAAGTAAGCAAGGGTTACGTGCTAGCGGGTTGCATGTACGCTCTCTGGTCATGGATAGTTCAAGGGGGTATCCCTTTCTTAGAGTTCTATTCAACCTAAAATTATTACCTGTGATACCCTTTGTTATCTAATATTGCTCATAATTATGAATAAATTTGGATTTTAATATGTTTTTAATTATTTTGTAGGAATTGTGAAATTTAGGAAAAAGAATCCACAAATTGATCAAATTGGATGCAAAGGAAGAAAGAATGGTGTTGGATCAATAGGAAGCAAAAGAAAGGAACAATGAGAAGCTTAATGCCTAGCTTAACCAATGCAAGCCTCAGGACCCAATCCAGTGGCCCACTCATCCACATGCCCCCCTTCTTTCTTAGCACTCCTTCCCCCTTTCCTTTCTCTCTGTTTCGATAGCCCAAGCCAAGGCCCAGTCACCATCCCTCAGCTCTTCTTCTCCCCAGTTAGTGGACCTGCTATAGGCCCAGCACGTCCCTTCTTACTTTACAAGATTTTCGGCCAAATTATTATCATTTGTGCTACCTAGTGACCCGACCTTTCGTTGCTGCTTCACCTTCTTTTCTTCTCAGCCATAACCGATTTCACCCCCTTCTCCATTTAATCATGTCATTCATTCCCTTCATTGATCACTATTAGTTCTAGCCATTACCCTCCACTCTTATCACCACCATGATTTTGGCAATTATAAATCTTGGGCAAGACTTCAATTCAGGATTTAATAGAAGCAATCAAGAGCTAGTGAATATTTTTTTTTTTGTTTTAAACAGTGAGGACAATAACGGCATAGATGGGGATAGTTTTAGGTCTTGTGTCAATTTTCTACTTCTTCTCATTGTTGTTTTTTTTTTTTTCTCATTTTCCCAATTCCGGATCTGTTATTAGCCACTGAAAATTAGTGCAATCACTTGGATTTCATTTAATTTGAACAACAATTTCAGTATTCGAGTTTGCCTTTAGTAGCAAGTCTTTGTTTGAGTTTCAAGCTTAGTTTCCCTCCTTCGGATTATCTGGGTTTGCTTTGGCAATGACAAGAGACATTACTGGTTTATTAATTAGCTTTCAAATTCATGCTAGTAGTATGTCACACTGTGACTAAATTGCACAATCCATCCCTGATGACGACACCTGTAAGTACAACAACGATAAATAGTGCGCTTACGGAAAATCATAGCAAGTTTTTGGCACCATTGTCGGGCATGGATTTGTGAAATTCGATTGCTTCGAGTCGTAGTTTAGCTATCCAAATCATTTGAGTCATGTTCATTTGAGTTTTATAATTATGATTTTTGGTTTTGTTTGAGTTTTTATTTAGTTTTAGTTATTTAGTTTAGATTATTGAATTGAGTTAGTATTTTGATTTTTGTTTAGATTAGTTTCATTTTGACTTTTAGAGGTTATTTACTGTTGGAAAAACAATACTAACTAATCTGGCTTATATGTAGCAAAAGAGGCAGAACCAAACAAAAGAAAAAAAGCAATATCAGTGTAAGATTTTTATCAATTTCAGATTCTATTTGAATTTTTCGGAGCATTTCTGGTGTAATTGTTACTGTGCTGATATATTCGGCATAATTTTTAGAGTTTGCATGAATTTTCTAGAATTTTGGGACTGTCTGAAATTTTCTGTGAATTTTGGAACTAATAATCTGTTTGCAATATTCTGCACAGTTCGGGGACAGAAAAATTAAAAAAAGCACATCAAAGTCCCTTGTGAATGTGTTGAATTTGCTATGTATAGAGTTTTAATTTTAGGAGTTTTATTTTCTGTTTTAATTTTTTGTTAGATTTTGCTTGTTTAGATTTTAGTTTATTTTCTATTTTGTTTTAATCTAGCTTGTGTTTTTTGTTTTTGTTTTTGTTTTTGTTTTAGGTTTAGCTTATTTTTTGCTTTCTATATTTATGTGTCAAAAAAAAAAGAAATAATGCTCGTGCTTTGTGTTTGTGTTTATTTTCTACTTTTTTTATTAGGTCATTTCTTGTTATTTAAACCTTTTTGGTCTTTTTTTTCTTTTGGTGATGTAGTTTTATTTTTGTTGGTTTGTTTTATCTGGTTAACTTAATTATTTAAGTATCTTATATTTGTTTTAGTTATTAGTTTGTAATTGGTGTCCTAGAGATATTTTCTTTCCTTTAAAAAAACCATAAAAAAAGAATAAAAATTAAAAATCCAAAAAAATTTTAAAATTCTTAAAATTGGAAAAAGAGATTCAAAAATGCCAGTTTTCAATTTCCCACAATTCAAAACATGAACCTTTTTGGAGTTATTTACCAAGACTTAATGATTATCGTGTTCAATTGAATCAAAATTTTGGAAAATCGAAAATTTTTAAGGTCATCGTTATCGATCTAAATGTTGAATATCGGGGTAATATTGAGTCTATTTGTCCTGGATGTGCACTAGGATTATTAACTAGAACTTAAGACAACGTATGGAATTTCTTTGAAAAACTTGCTTGGCACACTTATGCATTTGAACAAGCTAGAGGGACCTTAGAAAATCCTATTCATGGTGAGTCTGCTTGTCATGCTAATCCTTACCAACGGAATCACTTTATAGATTCACATGATTCATCTTACTCTTATGTGCCTGATTACTGTGAGTCTTCTGATCATGATACTTATAATTATCGATATCGTGATTACGTTGATGCTACATGTGCAAGTGTTGAAAAGACATCAAATGAATTAACTGATAAAATGGTAGAGACTATGAAAGAGAGAATTGTTGAATATTATCACTGTTTTAATCAAAGTGGGAAGAATTGTAGTGAGCCTGACCTAGTTTGGGATCTTCTAAACCTGAAGTCAGTCTTTATGATGATTTTGAACCCTCTTATCGATCTAGATCTAATTTACATGACAATATGTCTTTTCCTAGTCTAGAACAAGAGAATGACCTCCCTATATCTCTATCACCTGACCCTGCACCCCACACTAGCTCACATAAGGATATCACTAAGGATGTCCAAGCTTTTGCCGACCAACCGCCCCTTTTATGCACTTTTGTGGGTTTGAGGTGGGTGAAGACCTTAAGAGAGCTAGTGAGTTAGATATGAGCATCACGCTTGAAGTTGAGCATTGTGATTTTGATAAGTCAGACTATAGTTTACAGGAGTCATGTGAGGAGAAAGTTAAGCCCACTAATTTGGAATTTGATGATGATATTCTTTCTATAGAATATGAATCTTTTTCATGTGAGTTTGATATCAATGAAGGTCTTGATGAGGGCTTTTCTGTTGAATATGAATCCTTCTCTTTTGACCCCATCATTATTGCTCGCCCATTTGAATCTTACAAGTCTAAATTTGTTAAGTCTAAGAATATTGCCACTAAGAATTTTGATTTAGATCAGACTCTTGTGTAGATTGGACTTAAAAGATTTATGGAGTTTGGACCCACCATTATGCCTAGACCCCTTATTCATGATGGCACAATTTCTAGGCAAATGACCTATATGCTGGCACGTTATGAGTATCTCTATTTATTTTGTGATTGGGCCCAACAATTTGACAAATTAAAGCGGGCCCTTACCTTACAGTGTTGATGCTATGGATGTACTCTTTTTGGCACCAACTCTTTAATTTTCATTATCATAATTTTATTGAGTTGGTCTTACCTGTTTGATAAGCTAATATGTACTCTAATGGGTTTTGATTTGAGTAGCGATGTTCCGTTTGATGTGGATTGGCTGATGCTCCATGAGTCTCTATCTAAACAGATTTCAGAAGGCTATAACTTAGGTGTTCTTCTGCATCTAACTTAGTACTGTCGTTCCTCTTTCTTTTCTCTTTTTCTAATTTTGTTTTCTTTTGTATATACTTGTTACTTTATTTTGGCATTTATTTTGTGTTTTATGTTTCTTTTCATTCCCAATAAGGACATTGTGTGATTTAAGTGTGGGGTGGGGAAACTACGTTTAAAAAAAGAAGGAAAAAATTGAAATTGAAAATTTTCAAAAATCCAAAAAGATTTCTCTATTGTTTTGGGGAATTTATGTGCTATTCTGATTAGCTTTGTTCTCTTGTACCCCTAGTATTAAGTTGTGTATAGATGTAGTGTGCATTGATAGAAATTAGTCCTAAAGTATGATGTTTGTATACAATTTTAGTCCACAACATTTTTTCTTAGGAAGCTTGACTTTGGTAGATGAACCCCTGAGATTTTAAGCCTTATAGACTAATTTACCAATTTAATCTCACTTTTTTTTTCCAAGTGTGTTTCTTCTATGATTACATCTCTAGAATTTGTTTTGATTCTCTTTGAAATCATATTTACAATATGCATTATGATAATATGATAGAGGTTTTTTTTTTTTTTGTGAGCTATATAGCCAAATTGCCACCCTTGTGTTGAATGCTTTATCCTTTGCTAGCCCTTTGAGCCTTGCCTTTTTGTTGAACCCTTCATTTTATCCCTTGGCCTACCCTACCTCTAAGCCAAGGCTAGTGGGCCAATACTTCATTATTTGGTGGGTAGCTTTTGGGTAACTTATGTAGTTGGTGGTTGATAGGATGTATTGTTGTAACCATTTGAAAATTGAGTTGTATTGCTCTTGTACATGTCATTCATTCATTTTCTTCTTGAAAAAAAAAAGAAAAACAGAAAAAATAATGAAAAAAAGTTTCCAAAGAAAAATTACAAAAAAGGGTTAAGAAAAAATTCTCAAAAAAAAATAATCCAAAAAAGAGTTATGAATAACAGTATATGGCATGGATGTGTCATTATGTATACTCATTTCCAATGGTCAAATTTAATTAGTGTGTGTTCTTATTTTGTGTTTTGAGAAAGTGTGTGCTCATCATAATTGATGTAAGTGTTAGTAGCTCATTAGCTATGGCTTTTAGCTTCTCATTTTCCAAATCGTTTGTCCCTCTCCTAATCCTTAACCTTGGCCCTATTACAACCCTTAAATGTCCTCTTGATTATTATTTTGCATATTGCATTCTAATAGTGGAGAATTGAGAATCTTAGGAAGTCTATGGTACTTTGTTTAATTGGAAGAGAATTGAGTGAACCTTATTATATTTTAAACACATGAGTGGGAGTGTTTCATATTTTTTTAAAGTGAGATTCTACCAGTTGAGCTTGTACTTAATTTTCAAGTAGGGTGAAAGACTGTATATAGATGTCATCAGTGCGGATTAAGAATTTCTTCATGTATACATTGCATTTATATGCGATTCAGTGCTTTGGTTCTTGAGTGATGTGGTTGATTAGAATGTGTATATATTTTTTTCACGTGTTGTATATATAAAGTTTTGTGAAGAGAAAAAACCAAAAAGATTTTTGATTTATTTCTTTTGTAGATTTTATGGGTATATCTTCTACAAACCCTCACGAGACCTTACTCATCCACTAGGGGTGACATAGGGGTTTAAAGAGCTTGTTGCACATACTAAGTATAACAGTGATTCCTACAAAAGTTAGGATTTTATTTTCTATGATTTTTATTTTTATTTTACTCAAGGACGAGCAAAACTTAGGTGTGAGGGTATTTGTTCAACCTGAAATTGTTACCTTTTATACGCTTTATTTTCTTATATTGCTCAAAATTAATGAATAAATCCAGATTTTAATATGTTTTTAATTGTTTTGTGGGAATTGTGAAATTTAGGAAAAAGAATGCAAAAATTGATCAAATTGGATGCAAAGGGGGAGAAAGATTGGTGTTGGATCAGGAGGAAGCAAAAGAAAGGAACAAGGAGAAAGTCCATGCCCAGCCTAGTCAATGTAAGCCGCACTGCCCAGTCCAGTGGCTCTCTCATCCACATGCCCCCTTCTTTCTTAGCACTCCTTCATCCTTTCTTTCTTTCTGTTTTGATAGCCCAATCTAAGGCCCAGTCGCCATCCCTCAGCTCTTCTTCTCCCCAGTTACTGGGCCTGCTATAGGCCCAGTGCGTCCCTTCTTACTTCACATGATTTTCGGCCCAATTGTTATCATTTGTGCTACCCAGTGACCCAAGACCTTTCCTTGCTGCATCACCTCCTTTTCTTCTCAGCCATAATCGATTTCTCCCCCCTCTCCATTTAATCATGTCATTCATTCCCTTTATTGATTACTATTAATCCTAGTCGTTACCCTATCACCACCATGATTTTGAGGGTTACAAATCTTGGGCAAGACTTCAATTCAGGATTTAATGGAAGCACTCAAGAGCTAGTGATTATTTTTTTTGGTTTTAAAAAGGGAGGATAATAACAAGATAGATGGGCATAGTTTTAGGTTTTATGTCAATTTTCTACTTCTTCTCATTGTTTTTGTTTTTTCCTTTTTCCCAATTCCAGATCTGTTATTAATCACTAAAAATTAGCGCAATTGACTTGGGTTTCATTTAATTTAAACAACAATTTTAGTATTCGAGTTTGCCTTTGGTAGCAAGTCTTTGCTCGAGTTTCAAGCTTTGTTTCCCTCCTCTGCATTATTCGAGTTTGCTTTGGCAATGGCAAGAGACATTACTGGTTTATTGATTAGCTTCCAAATTCATACTAGCAGTATGTCACTCCATGACTTAATTGCATAATCCATCCCTGAGGACGACACCCGCAAGTACAACAACGATAAACTATGCGCTTGCGAAAAATCACAAGTAGTTCTTTCCTGGGGCATGAAGTCTGCTCCTACTCCTTAAACTACGCCCTACACAAGAAGTCAGTTGCGTAAGAGGTTGAGGTTGTCCTAGGCAGTGCCATTTCGGTCTAGGCCTTATGAAGAGGCTGTCGTGCCTGAGTAATTTATCAGGCGTCCTCTCCTACTATGCACTCACAGTGCTCAGCACGTGGTTGCTTGCTTACCAAAGAGCGAACGATGCCACTTGGCTCCTGCCCATCATGGTGTAACCTGGAGCGGTCTCAGCGAGCAGAGGGTTCACATCCTTGGGTTTGCTCATAGTCGAACGCCGAGAGTAGCCTCACAGTGTTTTTTGCTTCCATTGTTTTCTTCACTTGCTCGGTCACCAAGTGCAATAAAGCGTCTATCATGGTTGTCATGAAATTCTTCAAGGCATCTACAGTGCCAACTCCTCCAGCTCAGGTGGCTGCTGACAGACCAAGCGGGGCGTAACTCAAGAACTCTCGGAGGAATCATGAACCTCGTGTGCCTTAGGTAAGTCAGTCATAAGGTTCTTATCCCTTCTAGACTAGGCCCTACTAGCATTGCTTACTGCTACTGTATAGTCCTCTTCCCAATAGATGACGCCAATCTATTTCTGAATAGAGTTTTCTAAAGTGATGAGGTGGTGAAGAATGCGTTTATGGAATGGCGAATGTCCTAGGTCATTTTCCCTTCCTTCCATCTTCGTTCCTGTAAAAAATCCCACCTCGGATATTAAATATGAGGAATGCCCTTCGGACACTCAAGTTAGCACTGGTCTCGACAGAGAAT
>JAKOGI010002742.1:72500-89230 GCA_029747015.1 Carnegiea gigantea
TGTGAGGGTGTTTGTTATTTACAACGCGAAAATCAGACACCACAATTCACCCCCCTCTTGTGGTTGTATACTCACGAATTTAACAAGTGGTATCAGAGCGGGTTCTCCTACAAAAGGTTAACACCTTGAGAGATTCTGAAGATGAGTACTCCACAAGGAATTCTTGAAGGACAATCCATTACTCGCCCTCCTTACTTCAATGGCCAACACTATAATTGGTGGAAGAATAGGATGGAGAACTATATACAAGCCGAAGACTATGAGTTATGGATGCTCATCAAAAACGGGCCTTTTGTTCCCATAAAAACCCTTCCTGAAGGAAAAACAGCTCCCAAAGAACCTCATGAGTTTGATGCCGAGGACTACAAAAAGATGGAGAAAAATGCCAAGGCCAAAAAGCTTCTATATTTTGGCCTAGGACCCGATGAATACACTCGCATCTCTGAGTGTGAATCAGCCCAAGCTATCTGGAACGCCCTGCAAGTTGCTCATGAAGGTACGAGTCAGGTTAAACAATCTAGAATTGAGCTACTTATGCGACAATATGAGTTGTTTGATATGGGTGATCGTGAGACTATGATGGATATGTATACACGGTTTACCCACATCACGAACGAGTTAAAATCCCTGGGAAGATCTTTCACCACTGAAGAGTTGGTGAGGAAAATCCTCAGAATTTTACCTCGTACGTGGGAGGCCAAAGTAACAGCTATCCAAGAGGCTAAAGACATGAACAAGATCACCCTCGACGAGTTGATTGGTAATCTCCAGACCTATGAACTCCGAAAGAACTCACAACAAAGAGAGGAGCAAAAGAAGGATCGTGGGCTTGCCTTGAAAGCACATGAGGACACTGACTCTGACCTTGAAGATGAAGATATGGCCCTAATGTCCAGAAAATTCAAGAAATTCTTCAAAAAGGTCGAGGAGAACAACAAAAGAAAAGACTTCAGTAAGTCCAGAAACACCCCCAAAGAACAGCTCACAGGGTGTTTCAAGTGCGGCAAACCAGATCACTTAGTCAAAAATTGCCCTCTACTTCGAGAAGATCAGGTGCCCGAACACCCTCGAAAACAGGGTCGAAAACACCCTGTAAACAATCTGGGTAAGCGATTCTCGAAAGCTATGCTGGCTGCTTGGGGAGATTCCTCTGAGGATGAAGGAGAATCTGAAGCTGAAGAAGGGGTCGTAGCACTTGTGGCACAAAGTGATTCAGATTCAGATGATAAATCAACAATCAGCTTCCCAGATCTCAAGAACAAGGTACATGGTCTTAACAAAGCCACTTTAGAAGAACTTCTATATAATTTGACAGACACCTGTGCTGATCTAAAAAGAGAAGTTCGCGACCTAGAGCTTAAAAATGAAATTCTCAAAAATGAAAAACTCGGTTTACATGAGAATATTAACGTGCTTAGAGAAGACCTCTTTCTAAAAGAAGGCGATTATACACAAGTAGAGAAAAAACTCTTTGAAGTAGAAGAAATAGTTGAATCCCTGCTAAATGAAAAGCAGAGCTTGAATGCCACCATAGAAAAATTAGAAACTGATCTTGCCACAAACAAACGCTGGAACAAATCTTCACAAGCCCTTGATTGGTTAAACACTCATCACAGTAGAAACAAAAAGGGATTTGGTTACAAGCATAAACGGACCGTTTACCCAATACATAGAAAGTATGTGAGATTACCTGAAAACATCGTTTGCTTTCATTGTGGTAAAACGGGTCATTATAGATACACTTGCCCTTTAAGAAAACATGCCAATGAAAAGAATGAAAGGTATGTGAAACAAATCTGGATTAGAAAAGATGAGCTTTACATGTCTAAAAGAATGGGACCCAAGTGGATCTGGGTTCCCAAAACTAACCCGTGATTTGTTTTGCAGGCTGAAGTGAGAGAGAACAACCTTACGAACAACCCCACTAACACCCTTGAAAACAGGCAGTTGTGGTTTGTTGATAGTGGGTGTTCACGGCACATGACTGGTGAAAGATCAAATTTTCTCTCACTTACAGCTTTGAATGGTGGGAGTGTAGCATTTGGAAACGGCAAGTCTGGGACAATTGTCGGTATAGGTAATATTGGTAAAACTCTCTCCCACTCAATTGATAATGTGCACTTAGTTGATGGGTTAAAACACAATTTGCTAAGTGTGTCCCAACTGTGTGACAAGAACAACCTAGTACTGTTTTCAAAAACACGTTGCTTGGTTGTGAATAGCGACACAGGAGATGTTGTGTTGAGGGGGAAGCGATGTCAAAATGTTTATAAAATTTGTATTTCCACTCTTCCCTAAAATAATCTGACTTGTTTAAATGCATTAAATGATGATATAATGCTATGACACAAGAGACTAGGTCATGGAAGCCTGTCCTTGTTAAACAAACTTGTTTCCAAAGATTTGGTTGTGGGACTACCTTCCATCAAGTATAATGATGACAAGGTATGTGAAGCTTGTGCAAAAGGAAAACAAGTCAGATCTTCTTTAAAATCTAAAAAGTGTGTAAGCACTACCCGACCTCTTGAATTATTGCATATTGATCTATGTGGTCCCATGAGGATAGCTAGTAGAGGAGGGAAGAGGTATGTGCTCGTAATTGTGGATGATTACTCTCGATTTACTTGGACTTTATTCTTGACATCCAAGAATGAAACCTTTGAGAAGTTTATTGCCGTTCTCAAAAGGATTGAAAAGAGAGTAGGACACTCATTGGTAAGCTTGAGGTCTGATCATGGTACTGAATTTGAAAATGCAAGTTTTACAAACTTTTGTAATGAACATGGTGTTGATCATAACTTCTCAGCCCCGAGAACACCCCAGCAGAATGGGGTGGTTGAACGAAAAAATCGTACCCTAGAAGACATGACTAGAACAATGCTTATTGCTAGTGGTCTTCCTAAGAACTTTTGGGCAGAAGCCTTGAACACATCATGTTACATTATAAATAGATGCATGATTAGACCCATTTTGAACAAAACTCCTTATGAACTTCTCAAAGGCAGAAAACCCAACATTATGCATCTAAGAACATTTGGTTGTAGATGTTTCGTGCATAACAATGGGAAAGATGCCTTAGGAAAGTTTGATCCAAGGAGTGATGAGGCAATATTTCTTGGTTATTCCTCTCACAGTAAGGCATACAAAGTCTTTAACAAAAGAACCTTGTGTATTGAGGAAAGTGTGCATGTGTTTTTTGATGAATCTAACTCTTTGAATGAGAGTGATGCACAGGATGAAGAGTTTGAATTAGGTCTTGTCCAAAAGGAATCGTTGAACCAAGAAAAACAAGGTGAGAACACCCTGAAGAAAACAGGTACAGAAGCTGTTCCTCAAAATGGCAGGCAAGGTGAGAACCAAACAGGGGGAAACACCGTTGAACCATGTTCGGAACCATGCTCTTCAGGAACAAGCTTGCAAACAGGTGCAGAAACAGGATCAGGAGGTGTTCTTGAGCCTGATCCTACACACATTTCAGTTAGAACAGAGCATGTGTCTGTGGATCCACTTAATCCAAGACCATAGAAGCACCATAGTTCGCACCCTCTTGATCAAATCTTGTCAGATATTAATACTGGAGTGCAAACTAGATCTAAACTTAAGAATTTTTGTGCTTTCTATGCTTTTCTTTCTAACATTGAGCCAAAAAGTGTGAATGCAGCTCTTGCAGATTCAGACTGGATCACGGCTATGCAAGAAGAGCTTCATTAATTTGAAAGAAACAAAGTGTGGCACCTTGTACCTCGACCGGCTGAGAGAAAAATCATTAGAACCAAGTGGGTGTTCCGAAACAAACTGGATGAGTCAGGAACAGTCACTAGGAATAAGGCACGGCTGGTTGTTCAAGGGTATAATCAAGAAGAAGGGATCGATTATGAAGAAACCTTTGCACCAGTTGCTAGAATTGAGGCTATTCGAATCTTAATAGCCTTTGCAGCTCATATGGAAATCAAGCTATATCAAATGGATGTTAAAAGTGCATTCCTAAACGGATACCTTAAAGAAGAAGCGTATGTCAAACAACCCCCTGATTTTGAAAATAGTGAATTTCCTAACCATGTTTTCAAACTTGACAAAGCTCTTTATGGCCTAAAACAAGCTCCTAGAGCTTGGTACGAACGGTTGTCAAGTTTTTTAATTGAAAATGATTTTAGAAGAGGCAAGGTAGACAATACCTTGTTTCTAAAATCTAAGGGGGAACATTTATTGATTGTCCAAATATATGTTGATGACATTATATTTGGTGCAACTCATCATGATTTATGCAATGAATTTTCGAATATGATGAGGAGTGAGTTTGAGATGAGCATGATGGGTGAGCTTAACTTTTTCTTAGGCTTACAAATCAAGCAAACTCCAAACGGTACCATGATCCATCAACAAAAGTATATCAATGAGCTACTTAAGCATTTTGGGATGGAGTCGGCCAAACCCATAGACACTCCTATTCCTCCTTCAACCAAGTTGGTTATGGATGATGGGAGTCCCTCAGTTGAGGAGAAACTCTATAGGGGCATGATTGGGTCACTCCTATACCTAACCGCTAGTAGACCGGATATTGTTTTTAGTGTTGGTTTATGTGCCCGTTTTCAGTCTAATCCTAAGGAAACTCATCTTAAGGCTGTTAAACGGATACTGAGATATTTGAAACATACACCCAATTTAGCTTTATGGTATCCTAGAGGTTGCAATCTTGATCTTGTTGGATATGCTGACGCTGACTATGCAGGATTCCTAGTTGATAGAAAGAGTACCTCAGGTATGGCTCACTTTCTTGGACCTTGTTTGGTATCTTGGGCTACCAAGAAGCAACATTCAGTTTCCATGTCCACAGCAGAAGCTGAATATGTTGCAGCAGCTTCATGTTGTGCTCAACTGTTGTGGATAAGACAACAGCTTAAGGACTTTTGTGTTGACACTGGATGCATTCCTATTTTTTGTGATAATACTAGCGCTATTAACATTGCCAAAAACCCATGTCAACACAAAAGGACAAAATATATTGACATTCGACATCATTTCTTAAGAGATAATGTGGAAAAAGGCTTTATTTCAATAAATTTTTGCTCCACTGAAAATCAAATTGCTGATATATTCACTAAAGCACTGAGTAGAGACCAATTCGAGAGAAACAGACTGGAATTGGGGTTGGTGAAAACACCCTGAGAACACCTGTTCTCAGAGTTAGACCAAGCTGACAAAAACACCTTATAATACCTGTTCTATCCCCTTGTTTGCAATTCTTGTTATCAAAACAGTGGTCTATGCTTAACGAATATGTGTAGTCTTGTGTGCTACTATGATTATATGTGAAGACTGCTGCCTTGGGAGATGGAGAAAGAGTATTCATGACAGACCTTGGAATGAGAGAAGCATGTTCAAGAACAGGCGGCTCGAACAGGTATGCCTTAATTGTCATTAACGTATGCTGCCTGCTTAAATTCTAGGTGTTCCCTAGGTGGCCCTTCATAATGGGTAGGGAGTTTAAAAAACCCCCCTTGCGTGCGTCTGTCTTCCCCGTCTTGCTCTCTCTTCTGTTCTTGCTTTCAAACCCTAGCAAAACCCTCAAAACCCGAAATTCTTCCTTGCGATAATGGCTCCCAAAACCGATTCTTCATCAATCTCTGAGAGTAACAACATGATTATACCCTCGATTCTGGCTCCTCCTCACCTAATTATCCACACAATATTCGGGTATCTCAATCGGTTAAACCTCAAAAGTATTGGGCTTGAGTTGAATGATTTTCCCTACTCCTTCGGTTGGAAATTAGTGGTGTATGTGGGAACAATCCCTTGTCCCATTTCTTCTGAAGCTGTTGCTGGTTCTTCGGGTTTCCAAGCCCAATTCTTGGAGAACCCAGAAACCCTCTTTGGGGATTTTGAACCCTGTTCTTCTGCGCTATTCCCAGAAACAACTCAAAGAACAGGGGATGCGTTCTTCGATGATCTGTTCATGGATCTGAAGGAGGACTCTGGTGACAAAACAGAAGAAAGTCCTGTCCAAGGGGATGACTCTGTTCCTCTAGTCTCTCAAACTGGAGAGAAGAGAAAAAGGGTGAAGATGGTGGCTAGGCGCACCCGAACGCCAAGAACACGACCACCACCAAGGTCTCGCCCCTCTCTAACTCCCTCTTCTCCTCCTTCTAAACCTTCTCGCAAATCTGCAAGAATTGCTTTCAGATCGACCCCCAGATCCTCCAAACCTTCTGCTCCAGTTATTGAGGAGATTTCCTCTTCCTCCTCGAGCCTTTCTGGTTCTGATTCCGAGGATCCCTCCTTCAAACAAGGGACCCCCGTGTTCTCAGAATCCTCTGATGAACAAAACCCTTCAAAACCAATCACCACTTCTTCTAAACCTTCAGCCTCAAAAACACCCCTCAAGAGGAAACCGAAAACAACCCCTCTTTCCAAAACTGCATCCCCGGCTCCTCAAATCAAAAAGACCAAATTGTCCACTCCCTCTCCCGTGTCTGAGAAACACGCGCAATTCCTCCGGCGCAATGTTGTAAGGGGGAAGGTAGTGAACATACCTTTCCTTGAGGAACTTGGGCTGAGGGTGTTCTTGACCAAGCTTCGAGCCTAAGGCTGGCTTGAGTTGTTTGCAAACACCCAGCAAGGGTGTTCTGTGCCCGAGTTGGCTGACTTCTATGCCAACTGCTCTGTCACAAATGGGGTGGTGAAAAGTGCTGTTAATGAGTGGCATTTCTCCCTCGATGCAGCCACTCTTGGTGACATTCTGGGCATCCCCTCCCGTGGATTTGCTGTGTATGTGAGGGAGGACAAAACTGTCCTAGAGACAGCCAGGCTCCTGGAGATATCCAAGCGGGTCAGCCAGAAACAGAGCCTGAGAACACCCTCCTCTGTAAAAAAGGGTGATCAGATCCGTCTTCACCAACTACTTTTCATGTTCGTCATTAAGAACGTGATTCCAAGGGGTCAAGGGAGAAACTCAGCAGACCTTTTTGATCAGTGTCTGGTCGACTTCTTGGATAGGGAGGAACCCATAAATCTTCATGCTATCATGATTCGCCACATTGGGCGAATTGCGAACACCACCCGAAACCATGATCTCGGGTATGGGTTCTTGCTGACCAAGGTGTTTGAGCACTTTGGTATTGAGCTTAAACAGAGAGTGCCAGCTCAACTGATTGATGAAATTGGCGTTGACACC
Organism: Carnegiea gigantea; assembly: GCA_029747015.1. NCBI lineage: Eukaryota > Viridiplantae > Streptophyta > Magnoliopsida > Caryophyllales > Cactaceae > Carnegiea > Carnegiea gigantea. Next base: position 79,672 of record JAKOGI010002742.1, read on the forward strand.
CTAATGGGGTGTGACTTTGACGTTGGCCATGGGTCAACTCACAAACAGGGTTTTCGACCACCTCGACCTCCTGTTTCTGAGAAACCCAGTCCCACCGTTGAAGCTGTTCTTGAGGATAATGCACGCTTCAAAGAAGAGCTTTCTGCTGTGAAGTCTGCTCTTGAAGCAGAGAAGGCCATCTCAGCTAAACGCCACGAAGAACTCCTTGCACTCCTCTCTGATCTCGCTCCCAGTATTCCTCCACTGCAATCAAGACCACACCCTACCCCTTGATTATATAGATTGTTCTCTCGCTCTTCTCTCCTCCCCTTGTTGTTTTTCTTTCGCATTGCACTTGGCATTGTTCTCTGCGTGCTTACCTGTCGTAACTGTTTTGCAACCACCCGTTACTTTTTTCTTTCAATGCTGTTCTTGCTTTTTAATGATGCCAAAAGGGGGAAGACGAACCATTACTTAACAAATATTGACCCTCTTTCAATTCGGAACACTCGGACCTTAGTGGATAACCAAATCAATCAGCATACATGGTTCTCAAATTTGTTTTTAATATTTGTCAATATGGTCACTTGGTTTGTCATCATCAAAAAGGGGGAATTTGTTGAGTTATTATATTTAGTTTTGATGATGACAAATCCAAGTGTAAAAATTTGTCCAAGTAATGTTGCTCCAAACACGATCTCCAAACAGGCCTAACTGGTGTTTGTGATCTTTATTGTATTAACTGGTTTGCTACATGTGAGAACAAGTCTTCAAAACCGGTTTTACTTGGTGATTCTACATTAAGTCAAGAACACCATCTCGACAGTTGATTGTAAGGCATGTTTCTGAACTCTAGCAATGCAAAGAACAACCCCAGCAAACAAGGTGGCCTTGGTGTTCACAGCAGCTCTACAAATCTTGGACAAGATGACTGGTTCAAAACAAGAAGTCTTGGGTATATAGGTTTTATTTATTTAGACTCTTGTTAATATGCCAATATTGAAAACGTCATTTTAAACACCTCTTGAATCGGTATTTGCGCTAAGTGCTTCAGAACACCAGTTGCGAACAACCCTGCAAACAGGGTGCTTAGGGTGTTTCTGAACTGAAGTGGCCATACCTGGTTATCTTTGAAAATTCATTTCGGTAGGCCAAGATCTCCATAATACTTTCTTTAAAATCTAAGATTGCTATTTTTCTGGAAAGGATATTTCTTGAAAATATTATGGGAGATTTGCGAAAATAGGTTTTGGGAGATTTGCCAAAACTAAAAGATTCCCTTTGCCTATATTTTCGGATATGATAAAATTTCAAAAGCTGAAGATTTCTGGTTGTCATTTGAATCTTCTTCATGGCTATGGGAAGATAAGGGTTATCTCTTAAGATAACAAATCCCTTATATTTTGGGAAAAATTTATCACTAGCCGTTGGGGAGTATTTCTTGCTTGAAAATCGTTTTCCATACTTAGCTGATTCTTTCACCTCTCCTTGTTTTTGACCGTTAGATTTTGTGTTTAAAATCTCAGCATTTCACTCCCATTTGTATAGAGGAAAAAAGACGAGAAACATACACAACATACGCAAAAAAAAAGGGAAAATTTCAAAAGTGGTTTTTCTAGTGAGAAGAATTTTTCGAGTTACGCTTAAGAAAAGAAAAACCGAGACAAGTTGTGTTTAAACTGAGCTTTCAAGATATTGGCATACTAGGACCTCATTGTACCTTACATCTGCTTAAATCAGAAGCACCCCCGTAAGGTGTTTTGTAACCCTGATCTTGGATCAGAAAAGTGAGTGAGTGGTCCTCAGTCGTGTGGACTTTGGACGTGTCCAATCTGGTGAGATTTGGACGTGGTGTAACCCTTCTTAGAGAAGAAGGTTACGTGGTTGCAAGTTGTAACAAGGTGTGTTACACTTGTAACGTGTGAAGCCCATTAGTGAAAGTGGTTAAATCCTACACGAGGTAGGTCGTGGTTTTTCACACCTCAGTTGGGCTAGAGGTGTTTTCCACGTAAAAATTATGTGTGTGCTTTATTTTCCGTATTTATCTTGGTGATTTTCGCATTTGCAATATTTGAGAACACCCCCTGCAAACAAGTCACTAGGGTGTTTGTCATCTGAGAATAACCTCTGTGAGGGTGTTTGTTATTTACAACGCGAAAATCAGACACCACAATTCACCCCCCTCTTGTGGTTGTATACTCACGAATTTAACATATATATATATATATATATATATATATATATATATATATATATATATATATATATATATATATATATATATATATATATATATATATATATAGATATATATATATATATATATATATATATATATATATATATATATATATATATATATATATATATATATATATATATATATATATATATATAATATGTATATATATATGGTGTGTGTGTGTACATATATATTATATATATATATATATATATATATATATAATATATATATATATATATATATATATATCTATATCTATATATATACATACATATATATATGCATATATATTTACATATATATATATGTATATATGCATATATGTATATGTATGTATGTGTGTATATTTATATATATATATATATATATATATATATATATATATATATATATATATATATATATATATATAATATATATATATATATACCATATATATATATATATAGATATATATATATATATATAATATCTGTGTGTGCATATGTCTGTGTGTCTATGTGTCTGTATTAAATAAAATACTCCAAGTCTAGTATTTAACACATGGTAAGCACTCATAACTTTGGCATTAATTCCTAACCCAAGTCCTAGCCTATTGAAAAATAATAAAGGATCTCTAAGTTTTAGTAATTTCAGTTTTTCCAGTGCAATTTTTTTAAGAAAAAAATGTAAAAATATGCATATCAAAATATTAGGATAAAATATTTACTTATCCATCTTACATTGGTGCTGCTTGGCAGTAATAATATCAAATCTTTATATAACAAATGATAAAATGAGTGATAAGCTGATTTTTGAGGAATTTAGATTTGCTGTGATTTGGTGCAATCCCGCCAACTTGATGTGTGAGCAAAAATTCAAAATTTGAAGTACAATACCCACTACCCCTAAAACAGCTGCCTGGTGAAACAACCCCCTCAATTTACTAAGCCTACTAACTCTCAAACTAAAAAAAAAAAAGACCAAAAAAATTAAAAATCAACTGCCCATTGGAGGAAACTTCTTACATTGCAGATCCTCAAAACTGTAATCAAAAAAAAAAAAAACTGAAATTTTACAGAGTCCACGTTGGAGAGAACTTCCCACACTGCACAATTCTAGTAAATCACATCTACACCACAATCCCCATCCCCTACAACTTCCACGAAGCAACATCAACAAACACTCCCTATCCTTCTCCGGATCCTAACTTTTCACATCCTCATACTTGCTACTATCCCTTTGCCTCCTGTTCCCCTACTGAACAAATCAACTGGTACAGTATCTGCCATAGACATCTCATGGTAATCATAGTTTAAACATTGATTCAGTGCACAATTCGTATTTGTCACCCTTTATTCACAATGCAGATTGGGAGCATACCAACGACACCATAAACTGCCAACAATTACGTGCTGAGGACACTTACAATAATAAAGACACCACAACTAGATTTGACAAAAACAGTTCCGCCTATAACACTCCAGGTTTGCATTACTTTCCCCCGTCTAATCATACTTAAATCATTGATAATGTGCACATATTAATACTTTACACCATTGATTGATGATACAGACTGAGAGCACAACAAAGCCTTTAACTGCGTGCTGAGATTGAAATTATAGCATTGAGGATAAAGTTAAAACTGCTCTACCCATCACAATCTAGGTATGTTATACCTTCCCTCTTCCCTCCTGCCCACCAAACCACTTATATCTACCAAAATTATTGAAACTATGCAAGTGGTATAAAAACCAAACAACAGCAATCCTGTAACAGATAAGGAGGCAAATATATTTCCACACATTCTGCATAGAATAGATAATGGCCATGATAGTATTACTTTCCTATAAGATTACTACAGGTTTTGTATGATTAGTTCTCTTTTGGTTGATTTGACATTCATATACATATACACAGTATAAAGATACATATACAACCAAGAACCCATGCTAAGGTCCACAAAAGAACAGAGATACTCAACCATAAAAAATAAAGGTACGAATAACAAAAGGATTTATTGTTAACAAATTAATAATTATTAAGGCAAAGATATGGTCAATAAATTGACCCTTATCAATAAAATCTTATCAGGACAGATTCTGGGATAATAACTAAGGGTGAGTTAAATAAATTTAAATTAACAAAACCAAGCAAATTAGCTGCGAACAGGAAGGATGTAATCAAAGAATCATAAGGCCCCAATGGGAAATCTTTCAAAACACCAAACAAATGAAATCCACACTCAGAAATATTAAAACACAAAAAATGCATCCCAAACTAATTGACTATTCTTAATTAGAAAGAATACACATCTATACATAAATATATATCTACATACGTAGACATACAAATTTATACACATACTAACAGCAGCTATACTAGCCCAGAATTGACAAAATATCATACAATTAGCATCCTTTAGCAGAAAGAAAAAGATGAGAAACCCAAAGCACAAGCCCACACCTCTATGCAAAGGAATATAGTCAGTAATGCCAGCTAACACACATGAGAATCCATCATAAGAAAAACAAAATGTTATTCTTAATAATACATTTCAGCTCTTCAATGTGTGATTGCATAATTCGATTTCCATGCTACTTACAGTTGTATGGCAAATATTAGTGCCATAAATGAATCCAAATCATGTAAACCCATAAAATTAACAGTGCTAGAATCCATCACATTGTAAAACAACAAGCTGGGTCAATTAAGGATGAATGCATAACTAAAACCTAGCGTACAACAAGACACCCAAATCAAGAGTGCTGCTACCACATGTAATAGTCCATCCTTTATTCATCAAATAAACTTTGGCTACCAGCGGCTTCATTGCATAGGTATATAGCTCAATATCAAAAATCAGAATCCCCAACACAAACCAAAAATTTTCATAAACCATATTAATTAAACCTTATCAAGGCAGATTATGGGAAGAAAGGGTAGGGCGATATGATGACTGATCTTCACAACCACCAAGAGCACACCGTGTCCATATGGCTAAATCTAAATCGCAGTCACAAGAAGCACCTACTAGACACTAGCATATATTAAAAATTTTCACATTTGGCATGAGCATTCTAATTTTGCTTTAATCCATATAACTCTAATAGTTAGGATAACCAATTCACCACAGGGAAATAAACAACATAATTTGAAGCTTAAACATATTCCAATTGAATATAAGCACAGATGAGCAACCCTGGAACAGATGAAGAGATATAAAAACAGGAAATAAACCCTAACAGTTGGCTTAATCTATTTACCAACATGAAATAACGCATACAACCTAATTTAGACATTTCATATAAGCATATTCTGTTTACTTTGAAAGCATACACATATACTAATTGACTATTCTTAATTAGGAAGCATACACATCTATAAATGAACCAGATTTCATGTAGGATCATTTTTAGATTCCATATATAGATATATATATATACACACACACACACACACACACACACACACACACATACATACATATACATATATATATATATATATATATATATATATATATATATATACTATCTATCTATCTATATATCTATATACTTAGACATACAAATTTATATACATAGATTGCTATAGTTTTAGTACGATTAGTTCTCTTTTGGTTGATTTGACTTTCATATACATATACATAGTATAAAGATGTACATACAACAAAGAACCCATGCTAAGGTCTACAAAAGAATAGGCACACTCAACCATAAAAATATAAAGCTACGAATAAAAAATGAATTTATTGTTAAAAAATTAATAACAATTAAGGGGAGGATATGGTCAATAAATTGACCCTTATCAATAAAACCTTATCAAGACAAATTCTGGGAAGAAAGGTTAGGGAAATAACAATTAAGGGTGAGTTAGAGAAATTCATATTAACAAAACCAAGCAAAGTAGCTGCCAACAGGAAGGACACAATGCAAACAATCATGAGGCCCTAATATGAAACCTTTAAAAACACCAAAGAATTGAAATATTTCCGCAGAAGGAAGGGGGGAAATGCTTGGATGGAACTACTAATCAAGAATCAGAACAGCTGATGATTGCTAGAAAACATAAAAACAGAGCAACAAAATTAGGGCTGCCCAGCGCTTTATTTCCAAAATTAACAACTTTGATTAGAAACAAACCTCTACCATCAGATCCGCAGCAGAGGGGTGCCACATGTGCAACACGCGCTCGACGAAGGCGTCTATTCACTGCCTTCTTCCTCCTTCGTCCTTCCAAACCTCCGATCTACCTAAACCATACCGGAAGTTACAACACCACCATGAAAACGGATGCGCGTACACTGACGCGCCACTGCCTTAGTGGGGCGTTGGCTGCGTGGGTGGCACCGGTGGACTCGGCTTTCGTCGAGATACAAATTAGTGGTGTTCTATTTTCTAGGGGGATGCACAAAGGTGGTGGACGACCCAGATTACATTACTTGGGCATAGAGATATCAGATCCCTGGGAGCTTTCTAGAGTGCCTTTAGAGTATCAGATCCAAAGAGATAGGAGAGAGATAAGAGAGAGCATAGCGAGGATGGAGAGGAACACTGTATTGTTTGGTTCATTAGAAGTGTCATGCTAGCCCATATAAAATGCATCTCAAATATTAGAACATAATCCACACCCAGAAATATTAAAACAGTAAAAATGCATCCTGAACTAATTGAGTATTCTCAATTAGGAAGCATACACATCTAGACATAAACATATATCTACATACGTAGATATACAAATTTATATACATACTAACAGCAGCTACACTGACCCAGAATTGACAAAATATCATATAGTTAGCATACCTTTAGCAGAAAGAAAAAATGAGAAACCAAAAGCACAAGCCCACACCCCTAATACAAAGGAATATAGTCAGTAATACCAGCTAACACATATGAGAATCCTTTATAAGAACAACAAAATGTTGTTCTTAACAGTACATTTCAGCTCTTTAATGTGTGACTACATAATTTGATTTTCAGCTAGCACACATGAGAATCCATCATAAGAACAACAAATTGTTGTTCTTAATAATACATTTCAGCTCTTCAATGTGTGACTGCATAATTCGATTTTCATGCTACCTATAGTTCTATGGAAAATATCAGTGCCATAAACGAATCCAAATCATGCAAACACATAAAATTAACAGTGCCAGAATTCATCACATCGCAAAACAACAAGCTAGGTCAATTAAGGATGAATGCATAACTAAAACATAGCGTACAATAAGGCACCCAGATCGAGAGCGCTGCTACCACATGTAACAGTCCATCCTTTATTCATCAAATAAACTTTGGCTACCAGCAGCTTCATTGCATAGGTGGATAGCTCAATATCAAAGATCAGAATACCCAACACAAACCAAACATTTCCATAAACCATATAAATTAAACCTTTTCAAGACACCTCATGGGAAGAAAGGGTAGGGCAATATGATGACTGATCTTCACAACCACCAAGAGCACACCATGACCATATGGCTAAATCTAAGTCATAGTCATAAGAAGCACCTATTAGACACCAACATCTACTAATATAAGAGAAAGAAATGTTCACAATGGATATAAAGAACATAATTTGAAGCTTAAACATCTTCTAATTGAAAATAAGCACAGAAGAGCAACCCTGGAACAGACAAAAAGACACAAAAATAAGAAATAAACTCTAACAGTCGGCATAATCTATTTACCACCACAAAATAAAGCATACAACAAAATTTAGAAATTTTATATAAGCATATTTTTTTACTTTGGAAGCATACACACATACTAATTGACTATTCTTAATTAGGAAGCATACACATCTGCAAATGAACCATATTTCATATAACATAATTTTCAAATTGTATATACATACATACATACATACATACATACATACATACATACATACATACATACATACATACATATATATATATATATATATATATATATATATATATATATATATATATATATATATATATATATATATATATATATATATATATATATATATATATATATATATACACAGACACACACACATACATACATACATACAGATATATATACATATATCTACATATGTAGACATAAATAATTATGTACATACTAACAGCAGATACACTACTCCAGAATTGAAAAAACATCATACAGTTAGCATACCTTTAGCAGAAAGAAAAACCCAAAAACCAAAAGTACAAGCCCACGCCTCTAATACAAAGGAATATAGTCAGTAACACCAGATAACACACATGAGTGCTAAAATACAACATATGAAGTGGCATAAAAATAGGACATAAGCTCTAACAGTTGGCATAACCAATTTACCAAAGGGAAATAATGCATGCATTAAAAATATTCACATTTGACATAAGCATTCTAATTTTTCTTTAATGCATATAACTCTAACAATTAGGATAACTAATTCATGACAAGGAAATAAACAACATAATGTGAAGCTTAAGCATCATCTAATTGAATATGAGCATAGAAGAACAACCCCATAATAGATAAAGAGTCATAAAAATAGGAAATGAACTCGAACAGTTGGCATAATCTATTTACCACCATGAAATAAATCATACAACATAAATTAGACATTTCATACAAGCATATTCTTTTTACTTTAGAAGCATACACACATACTACTTGACTATTCTTAATTAGGAAGCATACACATCTACAAATGAACCAGATTTTATGTAAGCACAGAAGAAATGTTCACAATGGATATAAACAACATAATTTGAAGCTTAAACATCTTCTAATTCAATATAAGCATAGAAGAGCAACCCTGGAATAGATAAAGAGACATAAAAACAGGAAATAAACTCTAACAGTGGGCATAATCTATTTACCACCACGAAATAAAGCATACAACATAATTTAGACATTTCATATAAGCATATTCTTTTTATTTTGGAAACATACACACATACTAATTGACTATTCTTTATTAGGAAGCATAAACATCTACAAATGAACCATATTTCATATAAGCCCAGAAGAAATGTTCACAATGGATATAAACAACATAATTTGAAGCTTAAACATCATCTAATTGAATATAAGCATAGAAGAGCAACCCTGGAATAGATAAAGAGACATAAAAACAAGAAATAAACTCTGACAGTTGGCATAATCTATTTACCACCACAAAATAAAGCATACAACATAATTTAGACACTTCATATAAACATATTCTTTTAACTTTGGAAGCATACACACATACTAATTGACTATTCTTAATTAGGAAGTATACACATCTACAAATGAACCAGATTTCATATAAATAATTTTCAGATTGCATATACATATATATACATATATATATATATGTATATGTATATATATATATATATAT
>JAKOGI010002743.1:0-35000 GCA_029747015.1 Carnegiea gigantea
TATTACAAGAATTGTAGTACCAGTACGTTAGCAAAATATGTACAACCTAGTGAGTACTGCTTAGATTTACCGTCTCTCAGTATATCTGTTTAATATACTGTCTATATACATATCAAATTTTCCATTTATGGAATGCAAAAACAAAGTTCTATATCGACCCTGTTCTCTAATCACCCCGAAGTTGTGCTTAGCTGGTAAAATGTAATTATTGAAAATTGCTTTATTCCTAGCTCTCCAAATATGGTAAATTGTAGCGGTTATGATTGCCCCTGTGATCTCCTTTTTTGCTTTAGCCCCCTTACGGTGCAGTAGTTGTTTCAGCATTTGAATTATGTTCTGTGATGTGGGGGTGAATGCCCACCAGGTTCTTAGCTCCTCCCATAGTTCTCTTACGTAGTTGCATGTGTAGAATAAGTGTATGTAGAATAAGTGTGTCCCGTCCTCCTCTACTGCAGAACACAGAGAACATGCAACTGGGGTTTAAATTTGGCAAGTCTCTGCTTTGTGGGCATCCTTTTCTGGATGGAAATCCATGAAATGAATGCATGGCTGGGTATATTAGATCTAGACCATATTAATCTAGCCTAAGGGGCTTTTTCCTTCACCTGCAGTAGCCATTTGTAGCCTTGTGTGACCTTGTACTGTTGTCCTCCTCTCCATTCCAAATTTTGTTAATTGGTGCTGGCCTGTTTCATATCCTCCTTTATTTGATAGAGCTTTTTCCAATACTAGCTACAGTCATGAGCTGGGGTGTAATCCCACCATGTACTTTCCTTAAGATATCTTCCATGGATCCATCTAACCCACAGAATATCCTTCTTCCATGATATTGCCCACACTAGTTTAGCGATTGCGGCTTTATTCCATAGTTTGAAATCTTTCACCCCTCCTGCTTTTGGCAAGCATATGTGCTGCCAAGAGATATGGGGAATCCTCCTTAAGTCCACACTGCCCCCGAGATAACTTCTACATATTTTTGTTATGCTTTCTAGCACCTCATTGGTAACATGAAGATAGAGGCCCAGTAATTAAACATGCCAAAACACTGTTTATTAACTTTGCCCTCCATGTAAATGATATACTCCTTGTAGCCCATAGATGCACCTTTGCAAGTATTTTATCAACTAGCCCTCTGCACTCAATCTTTGTTAACTTGCTAGCAGTGATGGGTACCCCCAGGTATTTCAATAGGAAGCTACTTTCTATTAAACCTGTGATCTCTAGACACTGCTGTTGAAGTTCCTGTGAACAGCCACTAAAAACCACTTGGGATTTTGCTAAGTTAGCTTTTAACCCAGCAAATTCATAAAACTCCTCAAGGGCATTCATTATATATTGAAGAGAAGCAGGCTGGGCTTTGTAGAAGAGAATGAGATCATCTGCAAACATTAAGTGAGTAAGTCCTAAGTGCTTGCAGTTGGGATGGTGCCTGAAGTCCTGCTGCTGGCTTGCCAGCTTCATGAGTCTTGAGAGATACTCCATGGAGATTACAAATAACAGTGGGGAGAGGGGATCTCCTTGTCTCAATCCTTTCCTACTCTCTTGTCCATTTATGTGAATAGTAAACTGGACTAAAGTTACACATGCCATAACCCATTTGATTAATTGTAATGGGAATTTCAGTGCGGTAAGCATCTCTTGCAAAATCCCTAATGCACTGAGTCAAAGGCTGTTTGTAGGTCAATCTTCAGAATGCATCTGGGAGAGATGCATAGCTCCTTGCTATATCTTGGTAGATAAGGACATTGTAGAGCAATTCCCTTCCCTTTATGAAAGCTCCCTGGCTTTGGTAAATTAATTGTGGCAATATTCCTTTTATCCTTTGGCATAACAATTTAGTTATGCATTTATATATGGTATTGCAATAAGAAATTGGCCTGAAGTCAGCAGCTGTTTGAGGATGAGGAACTTTGGGTAGGACAATTAGCTTTGTTGCACTAATATACTTTGGCATGACCCCTGCATGGAAGAATTCATGGACTGTAGAGCATATCATTGGGCCTATTATACCCCATGCTGCACCCACTATTATAGCCATATGGACCAGGTGATTTGAATGTTGGGATTGAGTAAAAGGCCTCTTTGATTTCCTTGTCTGAGAATTGCTTGTATAGTCCAACCTGGTCCTCTAGGCGTAAGGTAGGGCCTTGTTGAATCACATGTAAGTTAATCACTTTTCTTGTTCTCTGTTGCTTCCCAAGTAAATTCTTGTAAAACTCCAGCATGGTATGCCTTAATCAAAACCCTCCACTAAGCACCCATTTGCATCCTTTATAGAGTAGATATAAGTTGCTAATTTCTTTTGCTTAAGCTTTCGTATGAAAGAGCCTTGTATTATCATCTCCATGAGAGATCCACTCTATTTTACTCTGTTGCAGGACGAGTGGATGAGTGATATGCTGGAGGAGACAATGTTAATACACTTTTTGTATTCCATTTCCTTCTATATCAACTCTTCATTATAGGGATCCTGTATCAGAGTGTGTTGTAAATTAGTGAGGTCTTGTCTTGCTTCTTCCTTCTGTGCCCTCAAGTCTGTAAAATGATGCTTATTTAGCTTCTTCCGCTGTGGTCTGAAATGATCCAAATACCTTTTTACTTATAGCATTTTGGTGGGTCTGCTGTTATTGAGGGAACTGATGCTGTTATTTGGCCAAAATCCTTGTGCTTACACCACATATCACAGAATTGGAACTTTGCCTGGGCCCTTGGTGAGGAGGGGAATTGAATCAACAATGGGTTATGATTAGATAGACCATTAGGCAGATAGAGTGTTTGGATGTATTCCATTGTCTCATACCAAAAAAATTTATAAAAGCTCTATCAATCCTACTCCATACTCTTTTCTTTGTCCATAAATAATATGCTCTTGTCCATTTCATTTCTTGCAGGTCACCGTTGTCTAAGAGATTGGTAAGGTCCTGAACATCATGATCTTGGACCTCTGTGTCCCCCATTCTGTCTTCTTTGTACAAAATTAAGTTAAAGTCCCCAAGTATACACCATGCTTCTGATATGTGCTGGGCTGCCTGGGCAAGTGTTTGAATATCTAACCATCGGGACTCCCTCAGTTGTTCTTGATTCATACCATAAACAAAAGTGATGTAAAACTTTTTGTGTATATGCAGCTAAGTTGCATAGCAGTGTATGAGCTGATTTGTCTTCATGAGGACTTGTACTTTGTATGAGCTTGATTTCCAAGCAAGCCATATGCGACCTTTGGTATTGTGTTCAAAGTTATGCTTGTGTTCAAAGTTATGCTGCCAACACCAACCTAGGAAGGTTTTGCCTGCTACTTTATCCACATTACACTCTTTCACCTTTGCCTGCTACTTTATCCACATTACTCTCTTTCACCTTAGTTTCCAATAGACCTATCATTCCTACTTTATTGTTCTATAAGGAGTAAACATCCTCCTGTTTATTTGGCCAGTTAAGGCCTCTAATGTTCTAACTTGTTATGTTATCCATTGGAGAATTCTCCCATTGCTGCAGTAGCCAACATTTGTCCCGAAAAATCTTCCTATAATGCTTGGAAAGAGTTAAGCAAGGGGGTGCTTCTACGTAAGTCTTGTAGTGGCTACCTTTCCTGTGATGTCTGTCTTGCTGTGGCCCTCTTGTGTACAGGGGTGTACCCTTCATTTTCAGTTTGGTTCCTCTACTGGCTGGGGGAGGGATCTATATTTAAATCCTGGGGGGGTTGTCTTTCTGGACCCTTCTCTATTCCTGCTTTTCCCCACCTTTCTTTTTGCATATTTGCTCCTCATGGCCAAACATGTGGCAGTGTGCACATTTCACTGGTTTCCACTCATACACCACATATTGCCAAATCAAGACTTCATTATCATTGAAGAATTCAATGAAGTCTGTAAATATACTATCCAGTAAGATATCAATTAGAAGTCTAGCAAATCTGAGCATGGTCTTCTCCTTAATATAACGATATGTCTTTATTGGTATCCCTAGGATGCTACCAGTCTTACTCAGGCTCTTTGCCCCCCAATATTTCACATCCAAATCTGGTAACTGTACCCAAAGAGGAAGAAAGCTTAGGGCTTCAGTATGCATATCCATTCCTGGGTTCCAACCTTGACCAAGAACGGCTTAGAGTCAAAATAGTATACACCCCTTTTTTCCACCTTTTGCTTATCTTGCATATTCCCAAAACGGACAAGGAAAACACCTTTTCTAACCATTATTATCTTATCAATGTCAAGGGTTGCCCAAATTCGCTGGATAAATCCCTGTATTACCTCTAATAGAGGATTAGCACCAAGAACTGAACACAAAACTGCATGTTGCCGATAGTTAATTTCAGCTGCTACATCATCTTTTTCTAGTTTCGCACAGCGCACTCCATTTATGAGATGAGTAGGAATGAATTTAAGATCTGTTCCCTCCTCAGGGTCGACCACGGATGCATAAGAGCTCAGAGTTTGTACCTGTGTATTGCTTGCCCGGGTGATTTCTGGATGCTCGACCACTGATGCATTAATGACACTGACTGGACTTGCTTCTGACGTTGCGATTGCTGGCATTGGCGTAATTTCCTCCTCTAGTTGCACAGTTGCAGACTCAAAGTTACTTTTTTGAAGCACTGTTCGAGGTCTGCCCCATTTTCCACCTCTGGACATGGCGGCCTCTAAATGCCCTCAGAGGGATTCAGAGGGGAAGAAGAAGTTATATATATATATATATATATATATATATATATATATATATGATATATATATATATACATACATACATACATACATATCCACACACACACCACACACACACACACAACATAATATATATATATATACATATATATAGATATATATATATATATATATATCTATATATTATTAGTATATATACATTATATATATATATATATAATACTATATATATATATATATACACACATCATATATATATCGGTACATATATATATACGTACAATATATACACTGATATATATGGCCACATATATATATACAACACACATATATATATATACTACATATCTATATATATAGTATATATATATATATATATTATATATGTATATATATATACACACACACACAAGGATATATATTATATATATATATATATATATCTATATAATATATATATTTATATATATATATATATAACACATATAGATATGTACTATATTTGTATATACTATATATAATCTCTATATATATATATATATATATATAATATATCGGATGTATATGTATTCATATAGATATATATATATATATATAAAAATATATATTACAATAATATTACAAACACACACACACACATATATATGTAATATATATATACATATATATATAGATATATATATATATATTATATATTAATATATAGATATATATATATATAGATATATACACACACACACATAGAGATATATACAACATACACACACACACACACAACTACACACACACACAGATATACATATATAAAAATACCTATATATTATAGATTATAGTAATATATATATATATATATATAATATATAGGTTTTATCTATATATATATATGTGTGTGTGTGTGTGTGTGTGTGTACAATAATATGTATATGTTTATCTAGTTATTTTTTATATTACTATATATATGTCCAAGATATGTATATTCCATATATATATTATATATATTAATATTATATATATATGATATATATATATATATATATGTCTATATATATATATATATATATATATATATAATATATATGGAATATACATTATGGATTTTAATGTAATATAAATACATATTAGATATACTATAGCATATATATGTACACACAACACACACACACAAACACCCACACTATATATACATTAATAGAAATACCTATATATAATTTATATAATATATTAATATATTATATTATTATATAATATAGATAGATATATATATATATATATAGGTGTGATATGTCCTACAAACATATATTATATATATATAGGATATATTTTGTATATATAGGTAAGATAATTATGTATATACATACATACAGATATATATATGTAGATTAGTCATAGTTTAGACATATATATATAATGTATGTATGTCTACATATAGATATAGATATATATATATATATATTATATAATATATATCTATATATATATATATTATAATATATATATATATATATATATATATATATATATATATATATATAGATATATATATATTATACGTACATATATATACATCAGTTGTACCATATGAGAATTAGACAAACTTGCTGGTATCATTAAGGACTCACCAAGAAAACCAACAAAAGAAAAATGAAGTAAACACATTAACCACCGATAAAATGATAAAGACATAGAATGCACTAAAAGGTCCATTGAAAAACTAGCAATCAGATCCAACAACTTATTCAGCCAGATTCAGATTCAAATTCAGCCAATGTCCTCCAATCCATTCTTTTTAGATTCCACTTAAGATTGTACTAAAGAATTCATAATAGTTACCTGAAGCGCTCCAAATACATACAGCGAAATCAACTCAGGCTTACAGATCATAATAACAATATGCAAGCTGCCCAAAATAGGAATGCAAAAACCCATAGACTTGGAGAATTTTTGGTGAACCATGAATTAGATGTGCCCATAAATCTATAGAATTGGGTGAAACGTATGAACCGTCCAAACCATGATTCAACCATTATTTTAGCTTAAGTGGCCATTTTGCTGGGCCAAGACACTTTTTTTGGGTTTTTTTGGGCAATCAAACTGGGCCCAAACTTAAAGCAGAAAGCCAGAAACATGGCTATCAGCCTCCCAAGTTCAACCAGTTCAATGGCAAAGGCAACCTCAAGCAGTATATCGCTCACTTCATTGAGACATGCAGTAATGCTGGCACATAGAGAGACCGGCTGGTAAAGCAGTTTGCCCATACTATAAAAGGGATTGCATTCTACTGGTACGCAGACTTGGAGCCAGAGTCCATTGACAGTTGGGAACAAATGGAACAGGACTACCTGAATCGGTTCTACAGCACTCAATGTGTTGTTATCATGATAGAGCTAACAAATACTAGACAATGGAAGGACGAGCTAGTTCTTGACTGCACTAATCGCTGGAGATCCCTTAGTCTCGAGTGCAAAGACCATCTACTAGAAGCTTCAATCGTTGAGATGTGTGCCCAACAGATGGAGTGGGATTTACTATACGTCTTACAAATGAGTAAGCTGAGGACCTTCCAGGAATTGGCAACGAAAGCTCATGATATGGAGATGACAATTGCAAGTCACCGTAGCAAGTCTTCTTCCTCATCTGACTCTAGAAAAGACAAGGGCGAATTTTAAAAAAATCCTTAGTCCTCAAGCAAAGAATCCATGGCTGTTTCAATAGGGGAGAAGGTTCGAATCTCCGGAGAGCCCAAGTATGAAAACAAAAAAGGCGGGTTCTCCAAGGACACTGGAAAGAAGTGTCCTACGTTAAAGGAACTGTAAGAGAAGAAATATCCATTCCCTAACTTAGACTTGTCAGGAATGCTTGACGATCTCCTTAAAAATGGGGTTATTGAACTTCTAGAGTCAAAACACCCTGAACAAGCTGGAAGGGTTATCGATCCAAAATATTATTGGTATCACAGGGTGATTAGTCACCCTCCTAAGAAATGTATTACGCTCAAAGAGCGCATTATGTAACTTGCTAGTGATGGAAAAATAATATTGGATTTGGATGATAATGTCGAGACAAATCATATTTCTACTCAATTAGAGTGTTCTTCATCGCCCTGGAAGCGAAAACATACTTGACCTCATGCTAGAGTAAACACTGAATTGATTTTCTCCCGTGGAGAGAAATTCTGAAGTTTAAAGCCTGTTGTAGTTCTAATTGAATCCAAAGGACCTTTGATAGGGACTGATCTTTTTATAGATGTCTCTAATAAAGCTGATGATGATGAAGAGGAATGGACTTTTGTCACTCGCCGGAGGCCGAGGAAGCAAAACCGAATGCAATCGGCACCTTTTCGCTGTAGAAAGAGACAAGGAAGAAAGAAGAGTCGTCGTCATTCAAAAGGCAAAAAGAGGTCCAAGAACATCAAAAGGCATGAAATTCTACCTATTGACTGACTTAAACAGGAGCTACTTGTCCCTGTCACACTTGAGGAGTTCTTCCCAATAGGCTTCTTTGAGAAAGTTACAATCAATATGACCTCATGTTTTAAGCTTGAAGAAGAGGAAGATTAAGGAAGTGACAGATAAGAAAAGTCTCCAAGAGTATATGAAAGACCTTGACCGTCCTGGAGGCTTTACCAACTCACATGGACTGGAGATAAATCTTTTGTTTACCTGACGAGGTGTGCCAACATGCTGTCGTTGCCTTACAACACCCAAAACTTTATGCTGACAAAGTCAAGGATATGGGAGGATCAACAGAAAGCCCTCCTCAGTGTACCTCTTGCAACACTGTAGTCACTTTCACCTATGATGCCTTATTGCTGGGATCCAACCCTCACAATCGTCCTTTATTAGTGACTGGCTACATTAGGGAGCAGAAAGTCAAGCGCATTCTCGTAGATCGGGGGTCAATCATCAACATCATGCCCAAATCTGCAATGAATGAACTAGGCATCACAGTGAAAGAACTTTCTAAGAGCCAAATGATGATTCAAGGGTTTAACCTCGAGCACTAGCGTGCAATCGGCATGATTCGCATTAAAATGATAATGGGAGACTTGTAAACAATCTCAATCTTCGATGTAATCGATGCTAAGACTTCCTACAGGTTATTACTTGGGTGACCATGGCTTCATAAACATGGGATTATGGTTTTCACTTTACACCGGTGCCTTAAGTACTACCGACATGGAGAGAAGAAAATAAATGGGGATGTCAAGCCATTTACTAAAGCTGAGTCTCATTTTACGGATGCGAGGTTCTTCGAAGAAGGTGCTGCACCTAAGGAAACCATGTCATCAACCATTCCTTCCCCACAGGCAAAGGTGGCGCAAAGAATGCCCCTTAAGGAAGAAAAGATGATGCTCCTAAGCAACAACTCGAGAAAGAAGCAAGTAAGAAAGGCAACACCACTTCTCTTATTGAACAAGTTGCTAAACAAGCTGCTGCTTCAACGAGATCAATGCCACCAATTTTAAGGTACATACCTAAGTCTCGTTGTAAGGAGGGCGAATCGCCCTTAAACGAGTGCACAAGTAGTAGCATTTGAGACCAAAGATACTAAAAAGGATGATGGAGCTAGCGTAACCACCCTAAAAAGGAGCGTAACAGTTCCAACACGTAAGATGTGGAAGGCTAAGGTGAGTAGGCCCCCTCTTTTTGTGTTTGTTGTTTCTTCTAAAGAAAGCGATGACTTGCTAAGTGCAAGGACCAAGGAGGGATTTGATCCCAATGCATACAAGCCTATGGAGAGGGCTAGTTATGACCTTCAAAATCCAAATACCTTAGGAAAAGTAGTCGAAGCTAAGCCTCATGGCGCTACTGAAACTCAGAGAAAGATTCAAGAGCAGGGAGATTCAGTAGGCATCTCTAAAGTTAGACTGGGTTTCACGCCACCGTAACTAGTCTGAATCTCTGGGCGACGAAAGGACAAGAAGTTGGTGATTCAACACATCTCAGCTGAAGAACTAGATGAGGGCGAAGATGAAAATGTTTCACCTCACCCAAAGCCCTATGTGTTTGATAGGCTACAATCATTTACTTCAAAAAAACGTCCATTAGTATTCACCCGTATAGGGAACGGGAAAGACCACAAAATCTCTATTTTCAATAGAATCAAGGATGTTCCCCAGCCAAAGCGTTCAGTTTTTGACAGAATAAAAATTAGTAAAAAGTCTTCAAGCTTATGGCTTTAGGAGGAGAAAATTTCTACATTTATCTACGTGGGAGTGATAAATAAAGTTCAGAGCTCTATCCCTTCTCGTATGAAGCCTTTCTCCAGTCTGGATTCTAAGATGGACGACTGATTAAGAGTAAAGAGGTGTACTGTGGTCTTCACAGCTCAACAAAAAAAACTCTAACTCTAACGAGTAGGCGGAGAAAGAAGAAGTTATTTCCTCTAATCATATCACAATCCACGAATGTGATAACTCAGACTCAGAAATAGAGCTGGCAGAAACTCCTGAGACTTTCGAAGATGGGAAGCAAGCTATAATTGATGAGTTGAAAGAGCTAAATCTTGGAACCAATGAAGAGCCTCGTCCTATCTATGCAAGTTCATCACTTACACCCAAAGAGGAAAAGCAGTACTTAGAACTCCTGTCAGAGTACAAGGACATGTTTGCCTGGAGTTATAAAGAAATGCCCGGGTTGGATCCAAAGGTCACAGTCTATCACCTATCTATCAAAAGGGGTATTTCGCCTAAGAAGCAACCTCAGCGATATTTTCACCCAGAGTTGGTACCGAAAATTGAAAAAGAGGTCAACAAACTCATAGAGGCAAGATTCATTTGTGAGGTCAAGTACCCAACATGGATCGCAAACATCATGCCTGTCAGGAAGAAAACTAGGCAGCTTTGTATTTGTGTGAAATTCTAGTATCTCAACAACACTTGTCCAAAAGATAATTTCCCGTTGCCGGTCACAGAACTCATGATCGACTCAACTACAGGGTATGAAGCGTTGTCATTCATGGATTGCACCGCAGGATACAATCAGATTTTGATGGCACTAGAAGATCAAGAGGCCACAGCTTTCTGCACACCTAAAGGCATTTTTTGCTATAAGGTAATGCCATTTGTACTTAAGAATGCAGGAGCAACTTACGAAAGGGCAATGCAAATAATTTTGGACGATATGCTCCATAAAATAGTCGAGTGCTATGTCGATGATTTGGTGCTCAAGTCCAAAAAGAGGGCAGATAACATACAAGATCTTCATCTAATCTTTCAGCGATTACGGAGATGTCAATTGAAGATAAATCCACTCAAGTGCACATTTGGTGTTGCATCTGGAAAGTTCTTAGGCTTTATCATTCATCGCAGAAGCATTGAGGTGACCAATTGAAGATCAAGGCAATCCAAGAGATGCCTGAGCTTAAGAATCTCAGGGAGCTTTACAGACTTCAAGGTCGCTTGGTATACATCCGCAGATTCATCTCAAATCTTACAGGACACTACCATCCCTTCGGCCACCTTATGAAAAAGGGTGCACCGTTTGAGTGAGACGAATCGTGTCCTATGGCTTTTTGAGAAAATAAAGGAGTATTTGTCCCATCCTCCAGTGTTAGAGGCACCCACCCCTGGCAAACCTCTCATACTGTGCATTGTAGCTCAGGAAAAATCCTTAGGAGCATTATCTGTATAGGAAAATGATAAAGGAAAAGAAGTCGCCCTATACTACTTAAGTCGTACGTTGGTTGGCGCTGAATTGAAGTACTCCCCCATCGAAAAGATCTGCTTATGACTTATCTTTGCCATTCAAAAACTCAGACATTACATGCAAGCCTATACAGTGCAAGTGGTCTCCAAAGCTGATCCCATCAAGTATATATTGTCTAAGCCAATCTTAAATTGGGCGACTGGCAAAAAGGGCTATAATCTTGAAGTAGTACGACGTTGTCTGTGTACAACAAAGAGCAATTAAGGGGCAAGCACTGGCAGATTTCTTAGCAGATTATCCAATTCTTGATGATTAGGAGCTAAATGATGATTTTCTAGGGGAAGAATCTTCATTGATATCCTCCTTCCATGGGAAATGTATTTCGATAGAGCAGCAAGATGAGATGGTGCTGGTGCAAGAGTGGTTTTTATCTCCCCCGAAAAACACATCCTCCCGTATTCATTTGTGCTTACTCAATTATGCTCTAATAAAATGGTAGAGTACCAAGCGCTCAGCTTAGGTCTTCAAATGGCTATTGAGATGTGGATTAGAGACCTCAATAAATATGGTGACTCGCAATCGGTCATCAATCAACTACTTGATGAGAACGAGGTTAAGAAAGAACACTTTGTCCCATATCACAATCATGCATTACGACTGCTAAGCAAGTTGCACATAGTCAAGTTAGAGCACGTGCCAAGAAGTGCCAACAAGATTGTTGATGTAATTGCAAGCCTCATAGCCACTTTGGTACTGGGGCAGAAGAAGGAATGACTATTCCAGTATGTAGCTGCTTGGTTGTTCCGCCCGATGATGAAGACTCAGAGGAGACGTCAACATGATCTATGTTCTTAAAACAGATGCAGAAGACTGGCGTCAACCTATAATTGAGTACTTGGAGCATGGAAAACTTCCTAGTGACCTAACGCATAAGATAGAAATATAGTGAAGAGCTTCAAGCTTCCTTTACTACAACGGAACGCTTTATTGATGCTCTTTTCTTAGCGTTTAGTTACAATGCTTGGATATGGAAGAAGCAAAGCAAGCAATGGCAGAAGCTCATTCAGGTGTGTGTTGAGCACACCAATCAAGGCCTAGGCTACATGATCGCATTAAAAGGATGGGTTACTACTGGCCCACTATAGTGCAAGATTGTATAAATTATGTCAAGAGGTGTGATGCTTACCAGTTCCATGCCAACTTCATACATTAACCTCCAGAACCTCTCCACCCAACTATTGCATCTTGGCCTTTTGAGGCATGGGGGCTTGATGTCGTTGGACGAATCACGCCTAAATCGTCTGCTGGTCACTCTTACATCCTGGCGGCCACTGATTACTTCTCTAAATGGGTAGAAGCAATTCCACTAAGGGAGGTCAAAAAAGAAAATGTGGTCGACTTTATAAGGACACACATTATCTATCGATATGGCGTGCCGAGGTATATTATCACTAATAATGGTAAGCCCTTCTTCAACAGCTTGATGATGACTAGCCTGTGCGAGAAGTTTAAGTTTGCCCAATATAAGTCTTCCATGTACAATGCTCGTGCAAATGGCCTGGCAAAAGCCTTCAACAAAACACTTTGCAACTTACTCAAAAAAGTTATCGTAAAGTCTAAACAACATTGGCATGAAAGACTAGGGGAGGCTCTTTGGGCATACCAAACCACGTACAAGATGCTAACACAATCGACCCCCTTCGCTCTGGTGCATGGAGTTAAAGTTGTTCTACCATTGGAGCTCCAAATCCCATCACTCCGCATCGCTATACAAGAAGGTTTGACAGAAGACAAAAATCACAGTCTTTGCTCAGCTAAGCTGGAGGCCCTTGATGTGAGAAGACTTCAGGCACAACAGAAGCTAGAATGCTACCAAGCTTATATATCAAGAGCATTTAACAAAAAGGTTCGGTCGCGCTCATTCCAAGTCGAGGACGAGGGGTTGGCAGTAAGAACACCGATCATTGTCTCTCATAAATCCAGAAGCAAATTCACCTCTAAGTGAGATGGTCCCTATGTGGTCAGAGAAGTCTACACAAATAGAGCCTACAAGATAGTTGGTGCTGATGGAGAGCGTGTAGGACGCACAAATGACAAGTTCTTGAAGCACTATTATCCTTGAAATATGATGTTGTAAAGCTCTTAGGAGCCTAAACTACTCGTTCTTTCAAGTTAAATTCCTTATAATACTCCTGGCCCGTAAGAGTCTAAACTGTGAACGGAAAAACAAAATAAACAAACAAATGTTATGTCCTTAAACTACATATGGCTTGATCCTCTAGGGTATGACATTCCCTTTAGGTGCGTAGGCAACTTGGGCATATTTCGCAAGTACAGCCGTAAAAAAAATGATGAATAAATCCTATTAGTGCTCATTGGTTTTGATCGTTTTCTATTGCTACATATCATTGTATAAACTTGAATTAAAAGATTCATCTTATTGCAATATATCAAACCAATTCCAATAAAACTATACTAAGTCCAAAAAGAAATAACAAGTTATGTAGCGAAAAAGAAACTATATCTAGAACAAATCCACTACATATGGTCTAGGCATCCAGTGCCCCTAAAATTTCTCAGGCACTTTGCTTTGCTGCTTCAACTTGAGCCGTTTCTTCTGTGGTAACTTGGGGGGCAGCATCTAAATCAGCAACCTCTCTTTCAAGAAGCGATACACCATCTCTGGCTTTCTATAATAAAGCTTCCGTCTCTACTAATTTGCCTTGCAATTCCAACTCATTCACTCTTGCTCGTTCAAGAACAACCTCAAGTAGCTTCTTTCGTTTATGAGCTTAGGCGATGGCAGTAGTTGCCTCGTCAAACTACGTACGATTCTTTTCCACTAAAGCTCATGCCTCCCCAAGTTTGTCTAATAACGTTGTTCGCTTGTTTAGCACATCTTCGGTAGGAGTCCGACCTTCTAATTGTGCTTTCAACTTTAGGTACTAACCAAGTTCATTTAGATATGCCTCGACAGTATTCTTTAGCCCCAGATAATCTACCTGGAATGATGATAAGGTTTTATATATCTGCTCAACTTCCTAGCAGATGTTTGCAATGTCCCCTTCTGTCTTTGGGATGAACTTTTTCAATTGTTGCTGAAAATGTCGCTTCATACTCAAGGCCAGATCATTAAACATGCTAGAAGCAATTCTTCCAGGGAAGTAGGTTACAATAGAAGGTGTAGGCAATTGACAGCGCTCTGCTTGTTTCACTGGCAATGGCAATATGTTAATGGAATAATCCTCGGTTAAGTTGGCAGCAGGCACAGTCAAGGTGGCTTCACTGTCTTTGTCACCAAATGCAGCCTTGAGTCTATGTTTGACTTCGATAGTATATCCCTAAATTAAAAGGAAGATTAAGTCAAAAAAAGGGACAAAGACCAAAAAAGGGGATATGGGGAAGATAACAAGGTGCACCTCTGCCTTTGCATTGCTCTCTGATTTCAGTGAGCTCGTCGCACTTTAGACTTGTTCTTGGAGCTAGGTAGCTTAGTTGCAATGTTTGGTTTGCTCTTCGAGCCTAATAAATGCTTCGCTCTACTAATAAAGGACCTAACACCTAAACCTCTCAAAGCTTCAATCTTCTCTTTCCCAGGCGAGCAACTCTTACTTTTCTGAGGAGATTCACCTGTTCCCGATGAGGAGCTATCACCTCCTCCATTTCTAAGCTCAGCTGGGGATAGGGCATATTAATTGCGCTGCTGCATGGTTGGCTTATGTGCACTCGCTTTTCCAGAAGTGACAACTGGGGCAGATGCATCATCAGTAACTCTTACTTTAGAAGCTCTTCGTGGTTGCACAGTCTCGCCACTAGGATATTTAGGTCGTTAAGAGAAACGATCGCCCCGTGAAGATCGCCACTAACTAGCATATGCAATAGTGACCAGTGAAGACTTCTTATCAGGGGGAGCAGGAATTGTCACGCTGGACCTTGTTATGTGTTCTGTCAGGTTGAACCAATAGCAAGCTACGTCCTGTAAGGTGCCCTCCCGGTCATTTATTCATGGCTCGCTCAGTACATCTTAATAAAAGCCAAACTGTCGCCCGAACTTGCAAGGAAAGTATGGCTCACTCACAATTGTTCTTCCTTGTCACAAGGTCAAAAACCCATAATGGAGGCAAATCAAACATGCTCTCCATTCCAGAATTCTTTCTTTGTTGCGGCCAACAACGTCTTCAAGCCATTCCCAGTAGCATGGTATGAAGAAGCTGTCGGAGATACAAGGTGAAAAATTACCCCGAGACAGTGTCTCATCCATGATACGATGCCGAAGCAAGGGTGCTGCTTCTTGAGAAGGGCTTGAAAATGCAAATAATGGTGAGCTGAGCTTTAAAACTCTCGAAGATGAGATGACTCCGTCTAACCTTTGTCCGTCGCGGGTAGATTCTATACTCACGAATCTGCAAGTTAGTTATGAAGTAAAGAGCATCTGGACGGTAGGGGTGTTGGCATATCGATGTAAAGAGTCACGTCTTCCTCACTTGGATCGTCTTCTCTGTCTAGGATGGTAAGAGCTGACTTCTTGGGATTTGAGGATGAATCCAAAAAATGCACCATGGTGAAGGAAGAAAGGCAAATCGACTCCAATTAGATTAAGTAAGGGAGTCTCCTGTAAAGAATCGAATCTACGAGGAGAAACGATTCCTCGTCTTAAAAGTCAACCTCACTTTGAGATCTAATTAGAGGACCGGCGGCTGGAAGGAAGGAATTCGAGTTGACCCCAATCAGATTAAGTAAGGGAATCCCGTGCGAAGAATCGAATCTACAGGAAGAAACGATTCCTCATCTTAAAAGTCGACCTCTCTTCGTGATCTAATTAGAGGAGTTGCGGCTGGAAGGAAGGAATTCAAGTCGGCCCAATTAGATTAAGTGAGGGAGTCTCCTAGATTAAGTGGGGGAGTCTCCTGTGAAGAATCAAATCTACGGGAAGAAACGATTTCTCGTCTTAAAAGTCGACCTCACTTCGTGATCTAATTGAAGGAGTCGCAGCTAGGAGGAAGGAATTCAAGTCGACCCCAATTAGATTAAGTGAGGCAGTCTCCTACGAAGAATCGAATCTACCGGGAGAAACGATTCCTCGTCTTAATGGTCGACCTCACTTTCCAATCTAATTGAAGGAGAAGTGGCAAGAAAGAAGTAATCCAAGTCAATCCTAATTGGATTAAGTGAGGGAGTGTCCTGTGACAAATCGAATCTACGAAGAGAAACAATTTTCCATCTCAAAAGTCGATCTCACTTCTCAATTTAGTAGTTTCCTAAGAAAACAAAGGGGGTAACATTAATTCAAGGGCACCAAAAAAATGTTTGTTAAAAAGAAATTTTCAAAACCAATAATGAATTGGTTTACTCAAAGAGCCCCTGCATAATTCCCTACATGAAAAATAAAAAAAGGAAGAATATAAGCAAACTTCACAAAGGGCACGGCAAGTCTCAACTCTGGGCACTCATCCACGAAAGAAAAAGACAATATCTTTATATAATAAATAGTAGAATGATAAGGGGCTTAAAAGCTTTCCCTCCCTCATCCTTACAATCTAGTTGCATCCTGCCTAAATATAAACAATGAATTTTAAATTTCAAAAAATTCGTCCATCTTCTTTTACCTACAACATTTTTCGCTTTAAAAAGGGCAGCCCGGTGCACAAGCATCCCGCATTCACGCAGGGTCCGGGGAAGGGCCGCACCCCAAGGGGTGAATTTTAGGTAGCCTAACCTGAACATTTTTCGCTTTAAGATTTTAAAATTTTTGATTTTTGATTTTTAAAAAATGTTAAAGCAGTTACGAATAAATCGGAAAATCGCCCCGCACATGAATTGAACTACCCACTCTCTCTAAAACCATTCTATTATTTATCAACCGCATACAAGTGTATGGCTATAAATAAATGAGCCCAAGTCCACTCCATGCGCACATGCAATTCTTTCACAAATGACATAATCAACCTTCTTCCCCCCCCCCCAAGGCACCCGTAAATTTGGGTATAATACTTCCAAATTCTCTAAAAGAAACTGAACCAAATGCTCGTGTGCCCTGGCCTTCTACTGTAGCGTACTAAGCATAGTGACGACGGGTCGTCTAACTGGTGGCCTTGATGGGATAGTGCAGGATATCGATGAAACTCAATCATATACTATACACTTTCATTGGTCTCAATTTCAACCAAATTCGTGTCCCGATTTGAGTCACTTCGCAGAGGCGAGAAGATTTGCCCGAAACTTTCTGTAGAGGTGAAAATGAAGGGACTTGGAGGAATGAAAGATTTGTATTGTATAAAAATTAGTTTTTTTAATTGAATATTGAATTTTATTTTTTATTTTTAAAATTAAAAAAGTGACTATATTTGTTTGATTTTATGTTGCAAGAGAGGTTGTCAAGTTTAGCAAGATTGTCGTCTAATGAATTTGTACATCTAATTTACTGTACCCGATTCTCATGCTAGATTTTTTTATTTTTAAAATGTTTTTTGCAAACCTCATGTGAAATTTAAGGGGTCAATTTTTTTTTCCCACTCCATTTAGAAAATCATATGACTGCAATATGTTATCCCCAGCCTAAAACACACAGACAAAGCTCTAAGCTCTTGTGTATTTTATTATTGCAATACTATTAGTAACTTTTTACATGAGTTACGAAGGTTTAACGGGAGTGTTCTGATTGTGTGTTTCTCTAAACACATAATGTAACTTAAAGATTGTTGGCTAAGTTTGGATGGACTTCACATTAATTTGAAATTTTCTTGGTGAGGTTTAATTACGTTTGTAACTAGATCCTTTATCAACTACAACTATGAGCTTTTAAATGGAAAGAACAACTTATTACTAATGAATTTGCATTTTTGACCATCATAGGTGCCAAGAGATACTGTCTTTATACTATAAATGCTAAAATGTGTAAGGGGCTGAGTGTTGAGGAAATGAAAATGCTAACATAAGAGTGAATTTCGGATAAATGGTGCTTCACAACCATTCATCACAATCTTAGGCAATCTCAGCCTTTGGATTTATCTCAATAACCGCCTCAATATATAGCACATGCAATAATCTCTCTTTCATTACTAAGCACAGTAGGTCTCAGGTTCAATTCCCCCCTCCCTCGTTGTATTGCATTCTTTACTTGGCACATTAAGTCTCAGGTTCGATTCCCCCCTCCTTCATTGTATTGTATTACCCTTTGTGTCTCCTACTGGCCAAAATATTTTTTGATTTCCACCATTATTATTAATATTTTGTAGTTTTCAATACAAATATAAATTTGAGCATGTACTATTAGAGATAATAAAATAATGAATATGATTTCCATGATTATTTCCATTATTACTATTGTTGTTGTTCTCGTCATTATCGTGTTTGTCGTTATTATCTTTCTATTTGAATTTGAAAACATAGTCAGTATTAACTATGATCATCTAATTATCAAAGATAGATTAAGATATTATAATGGATATAAAAATTTTTATTAGTTCATTATTATAGAATACGTTCATATTTTAGAAGTTTTAACCTAAGGAGACCAAATTATAATTACTGAACAAGTCACAAAATCGTATGTGACACCTTATTATTAACACATAATATAATATACACAATTATAAAGAAATCATAAACATTTTTTATTTCCATGATTATTATTAATATTTTGTGCATTTCGATACAAATATAAAATTTCGCATGTATCATTAGAGCTAATAGAAAAATAAATATGACTTCCATGATTATTTTCATTATTACTATTGTTGTTATTATCGCCATTGTCGTTGTCGGCGATGTTATGTTCCTTTTTGAATTTAATAGCATAATCAATATTAATTATGATCATCTAATTATCAAAGAGATTAAGAGATTATAATGGAAATAAAAGTTTTTATTATTTCATTATTATAGAATAAGTTCATGTTTTAGAAGTTTTAACTTAAGGAAACCGAATTATAATTACTGAACAAGCCGTAAAACCTTATGTGACACCTTATTATTAACACATAATATAGTACACACATTTATATAGAAATAATAAACATTTTTTATTTCCATGATTATTATCACTGTTTTGTCTTTTTGGATACAAATATACATTTGAGCATGTATTATTAGATATAATGGAAATATAAATATGATTTCCATTATTATTTCCATTATTACTAGTGTTGTTGTTGTCGTTACTGTCGTTATCATCGTTGTTATCTTTCTCTTTGAATTTGATAACATAATCAATATTAATTATGATCACATATATGTAAGGGTTGTGCTGAAAAATTACATATTGTAAGCATAATATAAAATATTACAAGGGTTGAAGTGAAATATAAAAAAATTAAAAATAAAATACAATCATTATATTAGGCCCGTGAAGCTGAATTTCTTTCACATTTAATATAATCTATTTAACAAAAGGAAATAAACAAAATATTTTTCTTTTTCTTTTTCTTTCAAAGCATACATATCTTATAATTAAATTTAATTCATGTAAATCTTAAAAGTATAATTAATTTTTTAACATTTCAAATAAATTGACCAAAATCTAATTTATTTAGTGCACAAGGAAAAATGAAATAATTTTTATTTTCTTTTAGACCATACAAATCCAATAATCGAATTATCTTCATAAAACACCTAAAATTATAATTATTTTTTTACTGTTTAAATTAAAATTTCCTAAATTGTCATAACACTTCAAACTAAGAAATATCTCAACCCACAAATCTGAACTCAACCCATCTCTTGTAAGACAACATAAGGGCATGGGAAGTTTATATCGAAACCCATGAAGCTATTGAGTTGACATGAAAATTAAATGTACAAACTATGAACATATAATTACATTAGCACCCCCTAATGCCCCACTTTAAATAGCCAAAAAAGTTATATATTAGCATGAATATAATGTTCAAATTGTTTTCGTTGAAAGATAAATTTTATTTGTGTTATATGCAAAACTCAAACTAAACCGACTTCAAAATAGTTTCTACCTAACTTAACTAGACAATTAATGACTTCATAAATTTTTGCTCACCAACAAAAGGAGGGGGTAGATTTTTCATCATTGGCATCATAGATTGACTTATCATCATCCCATTTAGCATGTTTTGTGGTAAATTCACTATATATTGTCTCCATCACACTTACATAGACTTTTTTTCACAATCATATAGTTTTCAATTGTTAATCCCATTGGTTATGCATGAAGTTGCTATGTACTTAACTTTTTCATTGAGTTTTTTCATTACCTCCTCTAAATTATAATATTAATCATGTATACCATAATTATTCGTTTATTATTTCAATAACATATCTACAAAATGCCTATTTAAATATGTTCCGTGTAAAACACGGGCTCAGACTAGTACAACAAACACAAACAAACAAAATAGGTTTGCCTGATACCGTCAAACATGGAACACAACTACACATACAATTGGTGGGCCCCGCCGCACATTAAAAAAAGAAAACTAGAAGCTTTCAGCAACTTCCACGAACAATTTCCGTTTTCGTGTAAGATTTGCGGCAAAGGACCCTTGAGTGTTACTTAGATTTGGTCGAAACCTTGGGGTAATTTGGTTGAAATCTGGGTCGAAAGTTGCAACCATAGCCGTCTGATTCAAGATCTATTTTTTTTCTTTTTTAATTTTCTTTCTTGATGTAATAGCCCGACCCTAAATCATGTTGATTTATTTAATTAAGTCATGTAATTTATTTTTCATATTTATTTATCTCATTTAATTATCCCGATTGGGAGCATCCATTTTGGACCGCACTTTGCAATTCGAGTTTTATTTACCGGACAATTTTGAAAAAATTGATAGCAGGCCTCGATAATTATGGTTTAAGAGATTAAATCATTTTTCATAATATTTCAAAACTTTAAGTTCGAGCAACGAAAAATTTATCGCACTCGGTTTAATTTTCTTTTCGAACCCGAACTCATTTAGGGCCAATTTTGGCCCAACAAGCTCCTAATCCATTTATTTAGCTAATTACCATCATTAACCCCTAATTATAATTAGCAAAGATATTATTTGGGGGTGTTAAATTTTGGCCAGGTGTTTTACTTCATTTTAAACTAAGTAAAGTTTCAAGACTTCTTCTTCTCTACCTCTTCTTTCTCTCCCTAGCCATGCCCCTCTCCTTGGTTGCTCTTCCCCCATCCTACCGCCACTGTTCTGGTGGTTTTTAGCCATTAGTCGCCACTAGGACAGCCACCATGTACCATCACTAGATCAGCCTCAACCATCATCCACATCCCCTCAAGCATTCAAGCACCACTTGGACTCTTTTCGTTCAAGCATCAAGTGACTAAGATTGTGTTGGTTTTGATTATTGATTATGTTGGATTTCTTTATGAATCATGTTATTTTGATCAAAACAAGAGTTATTTTGAAGCTTTAATGGCTAGATCATCTTGAGAGCAAGGAAAGATTGAAATTGTGCATGAACAAGCAACCTTAAGTTAAAGTGATGGATTTGGATTATTTTGTATTTGATTTGGTAATTTTTATCATCTTAAATGATTAGGTTAATGTTGTGTGGTTTTGGATGAGTAAGGAGTGATTTTATTGGGGGTTTATGTGAAGAAAAGTTTGCAAATATGTGATGATTGAGCTGTAAATAGTCCTAAAATAGGATCCATTTCGGGATTAAATTGGTACTGTATTGCACATTAAGTAATTATGATTTTCGGTGGATTGATATCTCAATGAGTTAGCTTCCAATGGGCTTTGGAATTACTTAATTTCAAGTTGTGTGGACAAAGTTATGACTAATTCACTGAAGACTGCGCTGAATACATCGAAACTGGGAGCATATGTGCACAGGGGAATTTACAGAAAAACTAATATTGATTGGTTCACTAAAAAATTGTGATTTTTGGTGTGTAGATATATCAATGAATTATCTTTCAAATGCCTTTTGAATCACCTTGATCCGAGGCCTATGGAAAACGTTATGGCTGTTTTGCTAGGACTGCACAAATAAAACTGAAATTATGCACGTCTGTGTTCTACCCTAATTTTAGGGACCTTACTATGTGAATCATACTTTGTGTCCTGAATAAAGGTTTAAGTGGACATTATGAGTTTTTCATATTGGGGTTTTGTATCTCAATTGAAGATCGAGAGTGAAAGATATGGATTTTCAAAAGTATACCATCAAACAGTAGTATGGCGGAAGAAATAAATTGTGACATTTAGAAATATTATGAGAAGTTTCTATATAATTATGAGTATTGCAAGGAAATTACAAGGTTTAGTGAGTTCAACAAGCTTGATTAGTGTATGGAAGCTTATTTGGGTTGGAAAACCGAGTTAAATGAGTATGAAAATGAAATTTGAGAAGTAGGCAGAGTAATGGCTCAAATCAGTGTCTATTGGTCTCAGTTGAGGTTATTTGAACTTTTATGAACCTCACAACACCTCTCCTGATATTAAGCCTTCTATTATCCATTTCAGAAGCATCACACTCTTTATTATCCATTTTGAAAATATCAGAAACTTATATTTCATTTATATCAGTTAAAATCTTTTCATCATCACCTCAATCATTCCAATTTGGTCTATTTTGTTTCAGTTTATTGTATTTCAAGTTCAATAACCCTCATTGATTTATTTTTCAAATCATTTTGTTGTAACTTATCTCATATTGAATTATTGGAATTGTGGAAGCTCTTTAATTAATCAATTTCCATTAAAGTTACAAATTCCGGCAGTAAATATTGTTTACTAACTGCATTTACTAATAATTACATTTCTTTAGTAGAATCGGGGCCTATTCTATCGTTCCCATTGTGCATAAGTATTATCAAGTGAAATATCATTTTAAAGACTTCAGGTACGTCCATTGCCTGTATCTTTAGAAATCAGAGTGTATTTATCAACGTTATCATGTTCTGATAAGTACATCAATGAATCAGTTTACACAGTGATTTATCAGTTAATTAGTGACCCCGTCAGTTATCATCTACAGGGCATTCGCCCTTCAGTTACCTGCGTAGCTTTAGTCCAGGTCCTCGATCGGCTTGGCAAGTGTACACCTATCTATAGATCGTAACAGTATCAAGGGGTTCACTATCAGATAATAACTAGCAATGCAGTTTTATGTCATCTCATTCACTATTTTAACTTAAAATAAATTGCAAATTGGGCCCAATCAGTATTTCAATGATCATTTAACAATTTAGGAATGCATGTACTGAGCTTCGGCTCACAGTTCGAAATATTTTTCATGTTTTGTTTTAGGCAAATGCTCAGAGAATCGTCATCATGATAGTAAACCAGTGGAAGAGAATAAGTTGAGCAAGGAAATCTGGATGGATCAACACTAACACAGTGTATGCATATCTTTAGAGTTGTACATTGAAATCTTTAGTGGATGGAGATGCAGATTACATGGTGAATTGTTTTTACTATGGTGTAAAAACCTTATATTGGTTAACAGTTGATTATATATGGATTGACCAGGTGTTTATGTGTATGATTAAAGCTATGCTTGACTGTGTTATTTATAACACTCATGTTTCAAGCCTTGTCCTTTTGGACGGCGATAATGCCCCTATCATTGGGTTGTCTAGATTATAAGTAAGGGATTGATTAAGGAAAATACAAGCAGTGAAACATGTTTAATTTGGGGGTGTTACATTTGAGAGGAAAAGGGGGAAGTCTTGAGAATTTAGGTGTGGAATACAACAGATGGCTTAATTTGATTTCATGATTTGCGAGATTGATTGTCCAGACTATGGGCCAAAAAAATTTTCATGCCTTCCTATCTGTCTCTCTCTCTCTCTCTCTCTCTCTCTCTCTCTCTCTCTCTCTCCTACTCAGTAACCACTCAGCTAAGATACCACACCTTACTAATAAGTTTGAAGGAAAGGGTGCCTAACAAAGTCAAGAAATTGAAGGTCGCTGATAAGAACAATAGGGAAACGCTGGGCAAATCGACGACGACCTTGTTCTATCCAATGTGAAGCTTTAGGGAATCCTGCATGAGCTTGAAAAAAGAAAAAGTCAGTGATGAAGTTTTGAAGGCAAAGAAGTACAAGAAATCAGGGTACTCCATTGCTTTCAATTTCAACCCCAATCATTATTTCAAGCTTACCAAAATCGAGGGCGATCAAGATGAAGGAGAAGGAAAGTCTGGGATGAAGATGATGAAAAGCCTTTATCATCAAATTTGCATATGAATAGCAGAACATATGCAAATTCTAGCAAGAGTGATGAAAAGCCTTTATCATCAGCGAAACCTATGCAAGGTCTTGTAAAAGCAAAAGCCAAGGATGATGATGACTATGTCCCAATTGCTAAGCGGATAAATAAAGAAACATCAAGTAGTAAAGCAGGGTAGAAGAAGAAAGTAGCAAAGTTGATTCTTCTAAGTTGAAAAAAGTCAATAAGAAATCACAGAAAATAAAAAAAAATCTAAGTGCTCAAGGTCATCAATAGAGCTACCTATCTCATTGATAGACTTGCACTCA
Organism: Carnegiea gigantea; assembly: GCA_029747015.1. Taxonomy (NCBI): domain Eukaryota; kingdom Viridiplantae; phylum Streptophyta; class Magnoliopsida; order Caryophyllales; family Cactaceae; genus Carnegiea; species Carnegiea gigantea. The sequence continues at coordinate 24,771 of JAKOGI010002743.1, forward strand.
GGGTAGGCGATGATAAGGAGAGTGATGAAGGATGGAGTAGCACACAATGTATTTATACACCTCGCTTCCAACTTCCACTAAAATACAAACATTGAAATCATATTGCTGGTAAAATTTTATCAAGAGCTATCAATAAAATTTTATCACAAACCCTTAAGAAAAATTACCGCAAGTTATAAAAAAAAAAAAGAAGAAGAAGAAATCAAGGAAAAAAATAGGTGTTGCGTGACTGTTTCCACTTTCAAGGCTATCACCCATTTACATTTTCTTTAAAAAAAAAGGGAAAAAAGAGGATTATGAAAGAAAAATGGCCTTCCTTAATTCTCTTTGGACTTTATCAAGTTGCGCTCACCTTGATGATGTTTAATCCATTAAATTTCAAAAAAAATCAGGTAAGTGTCAAGTCAAAAAAAAATTTACTTGGCAAATAAAAAAAATTACCCATTAAATTTTTGATCATTTGCATCAATTAAGCATTTGAGACTCAGCAACTTCCAAAAAAAATACATTTCAAATTTGTGAACGCGACCGACTCTCGAGGGGGCATTTGTAAAAGGCAAAAATTATACGATAAATAGAATGGTGCCACGTGTAAAAAAAATTGACCAATCACATATTGTCATGTGTCATGTTGACTTTGGTGGATCCGCTTGGTCAAAATTAAATGTGCCTAAAACTCAGCCAGTTAAAAACTGCCACGTGTTGTTGATGATGCAGAAATTAGTAATTATTTTCTTTATTTAAAAATAAGAAACCAATTACTGGCCCTAGACCCAAAGCCCAACCTTTATCCTAGCTGCCAGATGCTATAAATAGGGGTCATTTCACCTCATTTTTGAACATTCAGCATTATAGAATTCATAAGGTTAGACTGCAAGCGGGCATCCAGCTACCAAGCAAAAAGGATCAAAAGTTGCAAGCTTCAGAATCAGCAATCAACCAGTTGCAGATCAAGATCAAGAATGATTTCAAAGTTCTTCAGCCAATTCAGCATCAACTAAGATCAAGCATCATGCCCTCGAAAGGCTTAAGTTACTAGGAGATCGAATCAGATGACTATTTCATTGTATTAAATTCAGATATTGTACCTACACATACTACATCAATACAAAGATTCAATTTATTTCTCAATTTCTTATTTAATTTATTTTAGGCTCGAAATTTGTGTTTACACTATGTATCAGCTTATTCTCCTAAATTGTGCTGCTTTCGAGTCCTCTTACATGGAGACTCTCCTTCTCCAAGCATGCCAACATTCCCTAATGTCATAAAATTTTCAAACGGCGTGAACCTTAGATGTTGCCTATGTGTAGGCTACAGGTTTCGAATAAATAACCTTACTTGATCAACCTCTTAGGGTTAATTCACTATATAAGCAGCCTTTGGCCTCCATCGAGTAAGGAAGTTAAGAAAGCTTTCCTGTTCCTTCTGTCTAATTAACTCCAGATCCTCAAGTATAGTAGGGAAGTCGGTATTGTATGAATACGGGAATAAGAACTCTTTGTACATATCATCCCAATTCCTGACCTTGCGAGGGTCAACAATATTATACTACCTCATCATATCCTTGTTAAAGGTCCAAGGAAATATGATATGAAACATATCCTCGTCAATTCCTTTTAAACTCATGGCACTAACAAAATTTCTCACATAGTGGTGACCGTTTTTAGTCCCGTGAAATTGATATCCGGTATGATGAATTTCAAGGGTAATTTCCTTTTTAGGATTCAAGTGAATCCCGTATAGTCATTAAAGTAATTTTTAAACATGAAGGCTTCCTTAAGCAGTTGTTCTATTTGATCTACTCATGGATCGGTTTGAGGAGTGCCCTTTTCCGCTTCTTCTTCTTTTTTATTGTGAAACTCTCCTTTTCGATCATCCTTCCCCTCTTTTGCATAAGGTTGCTTAGTATTCTCCCCTTGGGATTCTTTTGTGAGGTTTTGGAGTGTTGTGGCCATCATCTCCATCTTTTTTTCACTCTCCTACATTCTAGTTTTTATCCTTTCCACCTTCTTCATAAACTAAGCCATTTCACTTACCTGTCATCAGGATGGGTGAGTGTTTGGACTTTGACATTGATCTTAACCATACAGGCGGGGTTTTCCCATCTACTTACCGAGATTGCAATCTCCCGGTTTATGGACTCTGCTCGTATACCTTCTTAGTTTTCCTATCCTAACTAATAAGGTGACAGCTCAGAGGAGTTAAATGTTGTTGATGTGAATAATGGAAATGAAACATCAACATCATTTGTTATAGGCTGAAGAAAGTGGATAATGAATTACAGTCTGGTTGGGAAGGAGATAACACTTGAAGGCTTAGGCTAGGCTGGACACAATAAGGTCAAGAAGTCAGGCCTTACAATAGACTAAGCTCTACATTGGGCTTAGACAACGAACATATGGGCCTAAGTTGGATCTAAGTATGGCTAATATGACTCATGGGCTTATACTGGGCCTAAGCATGATCTTAGTTTATTTTGCCTATAATTGGCTAGTTTAAGCATATGAATGGATCTAGGTGGATTCAGACAAGGATCCTAAACCTAAGCAATGGATCTATGATGCAAGGACAATGGACTTATGCATGGAGCAAATATTTAGGTCTTAATTAGACTTATGTATTGTAAATATGATGCATGATTGAGTGCAACTTAGAAGATTAACACTCTAAAGGTCTAATAAGCACCATTACAAACTTTAGACCTAGATAAACTGATGGATGATGCATGATGAGACCAAATAATGCATGACTCTTTAGGCCCAAGTATCTTATAACTAATGTTGTCAAACCCTAAATGAACCATGTCCACCTATAAACTAAGACCATATGTTGAGAGCCCAGGGTGCTGACTTAATGTTTAAATGATGTCCTGCAGTGGACTCTAAAGCAAACGGACCAAAGTGGACTGGACCTATCCTGCAGGATGACGATTAGGTTCCCCGTTAAGCCCTGAAATTGGCATCTTTCTCTTAATATTAGACTCAGGCACATGCATTCAGGCTACAGGTATCCCAATCGGGTACTTATGGACCTAAAACTTGCCTAAACTCTAGCCATTCTCTAAACACGGACTGGTATGAAAACCACTTTGGCTACTCGAGATGGCTTTTTAAGCTCAATCAAGACCACCATCATGACCTCCTATACCCTAAACTAGGGCTAGAACTAATTCAAATCCAAAGTGACGATCCGCTTAGGGCTCAATTAGCCTCAAAGATGTTTTGATTCCCAACCCTAGACACTAAGTTTAACATTTCCTAACCTACACTCTCCTAAGATTTAAAGATCAATGCATTCTCCTTAGGGCTAGCTTAGTTAAGTTGTACAAAAACACATCCAAGCACACATATAAGCTCCACCCTAAGCTAGAATTTTAAGTTACAAGTGGTTCAAGTAAGGTTTAGAACAGTCCTCTCGCAATCTAAATGTTTCGTATCCATGGGGTTTATAGCAACACTGGAACATTTTGATTTCCTCCCCAAATCATATGGACTAGAAGTGTTTCGCAAATGGGTGAAATAGTGACAAGCTTGGTTGGAGGTCTAAGTGGACCCACTAAGTTAACCAACAGTTTTCCTAAGGGGTAATAGTGGGGTTTAATCTTAGAGTCGTTGTTAATCTTGTTAGGGTAACACCTTTAATGTAAGAATGCCTAATGCAATTGCAATTAAAATAATTTTCCTTATTGAATTTCAAATCTCACCTTCTTTTAACAAAACGTCCCCTAGTGGAGTCACCAGTAATACCTTGCCATTTTTAGAGAATTACCTTTATTAGCTCTATTAAAAAAAATTATCTTGTTGAGGTGGAAGCTTAAGAGTCGGGTGCATTATGCCGTATCTCCCAAGAGGAGGCACAAGGCTTAGTTATCATTGACTATAATTATAGGAGACATTGACAATAAAAATCTTATTCATGATATAAGGTTCGATATGGCCATTACTAAAATTTGCAAATGAATAATTAAATAATACTGTAAATCAAAAGCCTATATTTTCTATGTGTAATCCCTCCCCACACTTAACCCTTTCCACATAAACCTGAAAATGAAAATCACAGAACAACAATTTACAATATGACGCTAAATTCATTTTATTTAGCATTCTGAATAAAACATTTACTACTTCAGTTATCTTATGATGGCATCCAACATCATTGAACTAATGTCCCATTCGTATATGATTCAATTGTAAGAAGCTAAATCTCCATTATGATTATGTGAATTGTATGTGCATACTTAAACCGACTGAGAAGCCCAAATTTCACTGATCAACAAACAATACATCAATAGGAGGGGCCATCGTTATGTGACAAAACAATTACAATAATTATTTCATATTACAATTGATTAGACATCATTAATTCAATAAAACAATGTACATATAAGGGCACCACCATTATACTGTACCTAAGAGTTGTTCGATTGTTAAAGCAATTTGAACTTTCATATGCCTTGGATAGAATGATAAGTAGGCCACAAAAGTTTAATAATGAAGTCACAAAGATAAAAATAGGTTGGTGACAATGATGGAGGTCCATCCATGAGCATGATCACCAGCCCTCAAGGAAGTCCAAGGGAGTCGAATTTCATGAGTAAAATCCAAGAAATCAGCTTTGCATGCCAAGACACATTTCAGCCTAGCCACGACTTCAGGCCTGTGCACAAACCCGATTTTGTGCACATTATTTCTTGATCTTCCCAAGGGTATGATTGGGTTGTCGGAGGCCTAAGTTTAAGTTTAAGATGTGCTTTTTCCAATAAGACCAGTTGCAAGTCATTTGGACATCATTTCCTACCTCAAATCAGCCGTTGAAGTCAAGTGCTCAAAACTGTTTCAATTCTACCCAGATCTAGAAATGGGTCTGTTTGGATGCCCAAAGCTCCCCCACTTAGAATGAAACTTTTATGGCTTGAAAGTACATTAAAAATATTATCAAGTGGCCATAAAAAAAAACTTAGCCAAATTACACTCATGAGGAGCTATTAACCAGCAAAGTAAGGGAAGAAAATCCCTTTTACCCGGTTAAGGGCAGCAGGCTGCCATGTTGTTCTTTTTAAGGTATTTTGCTCTTATCAAGGTCTAATCCACTTGCAAATGACTTGATTAGTGTACTTTGTAGCTGATTGATGCCCCCTAAGCTTCCCAAGTCGACAACTCATCCTCAAGATCAACAATGAAGTGTTGTCAAGCCACGGTTCAATCTCTCCTTTTGTAGTTTGTTTTGGATTTCCGAAATGTACCTTGTTTAGCTTGCTATCTTGAATTTATGGCTAATGTTTAGTGTTAGGGGGGGATTATATAAGCCCCCAAGCTGTCTTGTACGAAGACTTTAGCTTGTATGTTGAATGAAGTTGAGCCTTAGCTCCTTTGAACTCTCAAACTCTCTTCTACCTTATCTCTATCTTTGGCCGGGTAGGGTGGTGTTCTAGCAAGAGTCTTAGCTTCTTCTTGGTGGTGTTTCTACATCCAAGAGGTTGTTAAGGGCCCTAGCATAAGCCTTGGTGGTGAATCTGTATCTAAGGATTTATGTTAGCTTCGGTTTATCCCACAAAGTTATAGTTTGAGTTTATGATTTCAATGTTTGCTACTCTATTCCCTTCTTGCTTGCATTCTATTTTTCTTCCCCTTTGATTCTCCCCTTTGAGATACACCATATTTGGTATTGGAGCAAGTTTCTCCTTGGCCTGGTATTCGCCCTCAAACTTCCCTAAACACAAGCCCAAACACATCCTCAAAATACAAACCACAACCGGCTGTTTCAACTGTACCAGGCAGAAGTTCAGCACGATCACACCGTGCCACTGAGACATGACCGTGCCACCTTTCCATCTTGCCATCCTATTCCAGGAGTTCAGCATGGCCCACCCGTGCTACTGAGCACGACCGTGCCACTACCATTTCGTGTTGTTCCACCTTATTTCAAACATGAGTGCTGCAAGCATGACCTTGGAAGAGAAGTTCGAAGCCCTCATGAGGAATTATGAAGCCATGAGGTTACAAAATGAAGAAATCAAGGGCCACAATGAGTATTTGAAGCGCCAACTTGGTGAATCCATGAAGCAAAAGCGGAAGGAACTTAGAAATTCACGTTCCTCCAACTCGTCCAAATCTGAACAAGGTGAGGACAACCATGATGGAAGCCATCACTTGAACTCTTCAAGTGAGGAAGAGTTTTTTAGGAGGCCATGAAGGAATGGGAGGAATGCTTCTAACTTTGGAGACATCAAGGTGGAGGTACCGGAATTCGAAGGGAAACCTGACCTGACGAGTTCTTAGAGTGGCTCCAAACCGTGGAGAGGATTTTTAATCATAAGGAAATTTCGGAAGAAAAGAAGGTAAAACTTGTTGCTCTTAGGCTCCGTAAGTATGCTTCCCTTTGGTGGTCTAACTTGTGTGCTAAAAGAGCAAGACATGGGAAGGGGAAGATTCGGACTTGGGCAAAGATGAAGACCAAACTCAAGGCTCATTTCTTGCCACCCTCTTATCTTTAAGATAGCTACTCTCAACTCCATAACCTAACCCAAGGTAATATGAGTGTTAAGGAGTATACTAGGGAATTTAAGAAGTTATTAATTAAGTGTGACCTTAGGAAGGCCGAAGAGCAAACCATAATGAGGTACTTAGGGGGACTTGATCCTAGGTATGCTCATGTGGTTGAGTTGCAACAATACACTACTGTTGATGAGGTGTGTGTTCTAGCTGACAAAGTGGAATAACAAAGAAAAACTAAGCTCTATAAAAAAGACCCTCCTAAGCCTTTCCCTAAGAGCCAACCTTTCAACAAGGGGAGCTCTTACCACATCCTAAGCCCTCAGTTCCTAGTCCCTTCACTCCACAAAAACCCCAAACCCCTCAAAGGAACCAAACCCCTTCAAACCACCCTAACCCCTCTCCTATGAACAATAGGAGATGCTTCAAATGCCAAGGGCTAGGTCACATAGCCTTGGAATGTCCTAATAGGAGAATTATCTCCTTAGCCGAATGGGAGGCATGTAAGGAGGAAGAAGAGAAAGAGGAAAAGGAAGTGTACCTCATGGAGGAACAAGAGGAGGTCGTAGAGGAAGCAGATGAAGGAGAGTTGCTTGTATTAAGGAGAGCCTTGAATAGTCAAAAGGGAGTCTTGGAAGAACAAAGGGAGAACATCTTTCATACAAGATGCACCATCTAAGGCAAAGTTTGTTCTCTCATCATTGATGGGGGGAGTTGTGCAAATGTTGCCTCCTCAAGCATAGTGGGGAAGTTAGGCCTTCAAGCTTTGGCCCACCCCATCCTTACAACATCCAATGGCTTAACCAAGGTAAGGGTTTGCAAGTCAATTCGAGATGTTTGATTTGCTTTTCCATTGGCAAGAGTTATCATGATCAATTATGGTGTGACATCATTCCCATGGATGCATGTCATCTTTTGTTGAGGAGACCATGGTTATTTGACCGAAAGGTGATGCATGATGGCCATTTGAATACCTATACCTTTCATAAAGATGGAAAGAAGATCACCCTTGCCCCCTTAAGCCCTTCCCAACTCCACAAAATTAAGCCACAAAAGAACCAAGACCATTCGGATTTGCTCCTCACCTTCGATGAACCCCTCCTTAAGGCATCCCATCATGAATTCAAGGCCTTTAAGGAGTGGATTCTCGCCTCAGTAGGAGAATCCAAAGCACCCCTACACTCTCATCCCATAGCTATCTCACTCCTTGAACGTTTTGCCCATGTCTTTCTCGAGGAAATACCCTTCGGCCTACCCCCACAAAGATCCATCCAACACCACATTGATCTTATCCCCGGAGCCATACTTCCCAACAAACCGGCCTATAGAATGAACCCTAAGGAGACCATGGAGGTCCAAAGGCAAGTAGAAGAATTGGTAACCAAAGGATTGGTGAGAGAAAGCCTTAGTCCATGTGCGGTGCCGGCCTTGTTAGTCCCAAAGAAGGATGGGAGTATGCGAATGTGTGTAGATAGCTGGGCAATCAACAAGATAACCATGAAGTATAGATATCCTGTCCCATGGCTTGACGATATGCTTGATGAACTACATGGCTTAAGTGTGTTCTCTAAGGTGGATTTACGGAGTGGCTACTACCAAATTAGGATTAGAGAAGGGGATGAGTGGAAGACGGCTTTTAAGACAAAGGGAGGCTTGTACGAGTGGCTAATCATGCCATTCGGTTTGTCTAATGCTCCAAGCACCTTTATGAGGCTCGTGAATCAAGTATTTCGGCCATTTATTGGGAGATTTGTGGTGGTATACTTTGATGACATCTTGATCTATAGTAAGAGTGAAGAGGAGCACTAAGAGCATCTAACTCAAGTCATGGAGGTCCTTGAAAGGGAGAAGCTTTATGGTAACCTCAAAAATTATACATTCTTCACTTGTGAGGTCACCTTTTTTGGCTACATTGTCACTAGCCATGGCATCAAGGTGGATAAGAGCAAAGTTGAGGCCATTCGAACATGGCCTACTCTAAAGAGTATTCATGATGTGCGAAGTTTCCATAGACTTGCCTCCTTCTATAGGCGGTTCATTATAGATTTTAGCATTATCATGGCCCCCATGACCAAGGTGACCAAAGGCATAACCTTCAAGTGGAGCTCCAAAGCTTAAGAAGTATTTGACACCATCAAGTCTAACCTCACCTAAGCCCCGGTCCTAGCCTTGCCATGCTTTGACAAGGTGTTTGAAGTTGAATGTGACGCATCCGGGGTTGGTATTGGAGGAGTACTCACTCAAGAAGGGTGGCCCTTAGCTTTCTTTAGTAAGAAACTTTGAGAGTCAAGGAGGAAATATTCAATTTATGATAAAGAATTCTATGCGATTGTGAGAAGTCTGAGCATTTGAGTCATTACTTGGTGGCTAGTGAGTTCATATTGCATTCGGACCATGAGGCCTTGAAGTACATTCAAGGACAACATAAACTCAACTCACGACATGCCAAATGGGTGGAGTTCCTCCAATCATTCCACTTCACCATCAAGCATAAATTCGGGAAGTTAAACCAAGGAGCCGATGCCTTATCAAGAAGGCATTTACTTTTGTTCCAACTTGATGCATGCATCCTTGGGTTCGAACATTTGAAGTCCCTTTATGAAGATGATGAAGACTTTCGAGAGCTCTACAAGGATTGTAAATGGAACCCAAAGGAAGATTTCTTGATTCAAGATGGGTTTCTCTTCAAGGGTCCTCGGCTTTGCATCCCTAAGTGTGGGACTAGGGAGTTGCTCATTCAGGAGGTTCATGGAGGATCCTTGGCCGGTCACTTTGGGGAGAACAAAACTCTTCTCATGTTGAAAGAGCACTACTATTGGCCAAGAATAAGCAAGGATGTCCAAGATGTATTGAAGAGATGTGCTACTTGCCAAGTAGCCAAGAGCCACTTACTACCTCACGGCCTTTATATGCCCTTGCCAGTTCCCACCCTCCCATGGGAAGATGTGAGCATGGATTTCATGCTAGGGCTACCAAGGACACAAAGGAGCAAAGACTCCATCTTTGTGGTTGTAGGCCGCTTTTCAAAGATAGCACATTTCATCCCTTGTGCTAAGACAAATGATGCTACCCACATTGCCGAGTTGTACTTCAAAGAAGTAATGAGGTTTCATGGCAGTCCAAGGTCCATAGTTTTCGATCATGACACCAAGTTCCTTAGCCATTTTTGGGTGACACTTTGGAAGAAGATGGGCACCAAGCTCAAGTATAGCACCACTTGTCATCCCCAAACGGATGGCTAAACTGAAGTCACCAACAGAGCTTTGGGAACCTTTTGAGAGTCTTGGTGAAATCCAATGTTAAGGCTTGGGATTTGCTCTTGACACAAGCTGAATTTGCCTACAGTAAGGCCCCAAGCAAGGTAACCGGTTTGTCTTCATTCAAGGTTGTGTATGGAGTGGATCCTTTGAGTCCACTTGATCTTGTGCCAAGAGGGATGAATGAGAAGCCAAATGTGGAGGCTAGTAAGAGGGTGGAGGAGATTCAAAAACTCCATAAGATGGTCAAGTCCAAGATTAAGAAGGCCAATGCATCCTATCAAGAACAAGCAAACAAGCATAAGAAGAGAGTGATGTTCCATCCCGGGGACTTGGTTTGGATTCACTTAAGGAAGGAAAGGTTTCCTTCCAAATGCAAGAGCAAGCTAATGCCAACGGTAGATGGCCCCTTTGAAGTCTTGGAAAGGATCAATGACAATACATATAAGTTTAATTTTCCTAGGGACTATGGAGTTTCG